>OY735224.1:33818183-33873183 GCA_963457665.1 Thysanoteuthis rhombus
ATGATTTACTCAAAGTGTTATGTATGTAATGTGTAGTTTTTACAATGTTTTATTTCTAAAAGCAAAAAGATCATTCCATTTATTTTTGCCGCTTTTCTATTAATGTTTGTTGTATGGTTATGGATTTGGAGTTTTGATGTTATGATTATGCCGAAATCTCTGTCATGTTCAGTAGTTTTTGGTTTTGTCTTAATTATTCATGTCGTAGATATTTTTGCTTTGTGTTCAATGTTGCCAATCCAGATATTTTTCTTTCTGAATCCAAATGTTGCGTACAAATGCTGGTATTATTTGTTTCGTTCGGATGTAAGAAATTTCTATTCCGATGATTTTCAACATTTCATCTTTTAATTCACGAAAATGGAATAAGTTATGTTTTTAATGATACATCTAAATAGAAAGGGTAATCACCATCATATATACTGTGTTGGGGTGATCAATTAAAAACTTATGAAAACGGGTGATCAATGAAACACTTTTGCTTTTGGTTGGGCTGAGATGAGTAAAGAATGTCTGAAAGGTAGAAAAACAAGCAGGTACAAACTAATCACCAATTTACCGTAAACTTACATTGTATATAGAACCCTCCAGTAAAAAATCTATTTTATAGGTGAATTTGGGCACCCCTCACTCAGGGAGAGGAGTGTGTGTTTGCTGAATTTCAAGTTTCTGATATAAAAATTAATGGCTGGTTGAAGTCTGGATAGATACACAGATTGATTCAAATAAATGTTAAAACATATGAATAACTTAGAACCAGCAGCAGTCTATTGTGGGTAGCATTGATTAATATTTGCTGTAGATTCAGTTACGTTTTGTTAATTATCATGATGTATTATATTTCTTTGATTATATATAGCAAGATAGGTACATGTAACCGGTAAAAAAAGTAAAATAAATTTAAGAATAAAAAAGAAATCCAAACTTTTTGGTAAACCGGTTTTGTATATGTCTTCAGAAAGCAAATGCAAATCTGCTTGTCATATATATATATATATATATATATATATATATATATATATATATATATGTATATATATATATATATATATATATATATACACACACACACACATATATATATATATGTGTGTGTGTGTGTGTGTGTGTGTCTGTGTCTGCATCTGTGTCTGTGTCTGTGTGTCTGTGCGTGTGTGCTTGTGTATATGGCAAAAAGATTTATTTTATATGTGTGTATATATATGTAGCAAATGTAAATCTGCTTGTCATACATATATGCATATGTATATGACAAGCAGATTTTCATTTTCTCTACACATATGTATATATATATATAGCTAATGTAAATCTGCTTGTCATTCATATATATTTATGCTTTATATATATATATATATATATATATATATATATATATATATATATAGAGAGAGAGAGAGATAGAAAATAGGAAGAGAATGAGAGAGAGGAAGAGAGAATCATCATATCTTTAGTTGTTTTGGATGTTTTTGAACCAAAAGATTGAGTTGAAATAGAATTCCTGGAAAAAGTATTGAAACTTTTAGGCAAAAATCGAAACCAAAATAACACAAAGAGATTAACAACGACTGCAACAACAGTGTGCGATGTTCACAGAAGGAATTCACAGAAAAATCAATTTAACGCGCCAGGATTGTGTACATCTAAGCAGGGAGACGCATTTTCAGATATTCAAGATTGTATTTTTATTGCCATAAATTCTATCGGTCAAATTACAAGTTAAAGCAAGCAAATTAAAAAAATGCAGCAAACAGATTGTATACTACAGGGAGCAATTCTGAAAAAAAAATGGCGATCAAATCTAGAAATACCTTGAGCAAATTAAAAAAAATAGCATTCACAATCACTTTTGGGGATAACGTGTTGACAGATATGAATGAATTCGTAAACGTATGAAAACAAGAACGGAATTTTAATTATGTGTCCTGGTACCACAGGAATGGGAACCACGGATAAGGGAGATCCACTGACGGGGGGTTGGGTGGAAAAGGGGCCACCGAAAGAGAAAAATCAGTGGGAGAGAGCTACTAACTATATAAATTACATCTGAAAGAAACCAACCAATTTAATCTATATTTCCATTCTTCTCAACGCCGATGATGTGATTCAAGAGAATGGATTAAAAAAGGATTAAAATGACGTCAGTTAACTGGGGACAGTTGATGAAAAAGAAAAGCTCATGACTCCAGTTAACTAGGAACAATTGTTTAGAATGAATTATGCCTGTTAACTGAGGACATTTGATTCGAAAAAAAGGATAAAAGATGTCAGTTAACTGAGGACAGTTGAAGTGCGTTATAGAGATATTGGTCACGTCTATGAAATGAAGAAAAAACATCTATCCATCATCAATCGAAAAAATTTCCTGGATCTACTCCCAAAATATAACCGCTCCCCTCCAACCCATGGTCAATACTTCTTCAAAATTTCATTGAAATACATTGGGAACTTTTGGAGATATCGTGTGGACTGACAGACGGGAAAACGGGCACTACATATACCCACTCTGATTTCATTGGCAGAGGAAACAAACAAATAAGCAAAAAATGTTCGAATTATTTTTGCAAGTAAATTTATTCTTCTCATGAAATCCGTTTTGCTGTTGTTTATCGATCTGAATATGACCCTGTATGTGAGTCCATGTCAAATTGTTCCAACGATGAGATTCTAGCAAAAAAAAAAAAGCAGTCTGACCACAAAGATCGAAAGACTTATTTACCGGAGTCTGTTAGGAATCTTGAACCAAAAACTGTCACCACAACATAGATTTCTTCAGTTGTTTAGTTGGTCTAGCTGACCGGCTGGTTATGCATGTATTACGCGTGTGGACTCCATTGATGGAGCTGTGAAAATTTGAACATTTATTCTCTTGTATATGATCGTCGTGTGGGCAACACTCCATTTGCATAAATTTCACAGTGAACCCAGCAGCTAACTGAGTACTCCCTCAGCTCAATGAATCATCATCATTATCACCATCATCATCAGTATTTTAACATCCGTTGTTGGACATAGACCTTCCCCGGGATTTTTACACTTTTGTATGGTGGGCATCGCGGAGCCAGTACTTTCTGAATTTGTCTAGCTCATTTCTTCATCAAATACCCTGCCGGCTTCGGTTGCTTATGTGATCTCTGGGGATCCATGTCGTAAGTTATGATGTCCATCAAATTTCTCCTATTCTTGCAACATGGCCAGCCCTCTCCACGTTGCATGGTTCTCAATTCGCAGGTCTGTCTCTTGGTTAGGTTTCATGATTCAGCTTCTTAAGTGACAATCGGAAGGATGCATTGGTTGTACATCCTTCTTTTTAGGAATAAAGGGATTTTCTTGTTTTTGAAGGTTGAACTTGCTCTTCCAAAGGCTTGCAATCATCGCATGATTCTTCGCTTGATTCTTTCTTCTTTTGAGGGTCTCATGGAGATTTGTTGTCTTAGGTAGATGTAGTGATCTACTTTCTCCAGTTCTGTGTCCTTGATTTCAATCTTGATGTTCACCTTTCCAGTGTGGTTGTTGCACATTATCTTTGTCTCGTTGAAGCTCATGTGTAAAAATCTCGGTATTTTAGGAATAGAGTCACCATCTCTCCCTATTCGAAAAGAGAGGAGCAAATGAAGGCAGAGACTTTGTGCTGCCTCAGTTGACCAAAACAGCATAAGTCATTGATTCGGACTGACATGTGTAAACTTGCATGCATGAAGAAAAATGTTTGTTCTTTTTAAATCCCCTGACAAATACGTTTTTTTAGTGGGGATTTAATTTCCAATGCAAATGCTATGTAATTCCTGAATCAATCATTAATTTACTTCAATTTAATTGATCACTCAATTGCGCATAGTAGTTTTTGCCTTGAATTCAGACGTTTTTGGTGATCACTATCCAACAAAAAGTTACATATGTATTGATAACGCTCTTTTCTGGATAAAAAATGTGATCATTCCCCCAACTTCCCCGAAAAACAGTGATGCCAAAACACATTGGTTACGTAACTGTTTCTGTTGAGCGACTAACCAGACCTGTTATGGTAAGATTCAGTTTTGCAACGTAGCAATCCAGTGTAATACTTCTCTTATTTGTTCAGCCCTTGATTAACCAAGTGACAACAGCGGCATTTGTTTCCCTAGGTCCTCCGGCAATGTACCTGCAGGGTATCAATTTCTATTCAGTGATTCTGTATTTGCTGTATGAATATAGCACTAAAGTACTTTCTTCAACTTTTATTGACAAAATTGTGCTTAAAGTTGGCAATCTTATCCAATTATCCTCATCATCATTATCATCATTTCCTGGCACCCATCGTTTAACATACACCACCGCAAGATTAAGCGGACTCCTCTAGCATAGGCATCGTGAAGCTATTTTTTCTGGTATTGCTCGTCATGCCATCTTGAATTTTGTCAACCACAGTTTAACAAAGGATCCATTGGGGTTCCACATTGTGAGTCGTGACGTCAAGCAGATGTCCGCTATTCTTGCAAAATAACCCATTATTGCCGTTTAAGATCTATAATGAATCTTTTGTTATCTCTGACATCTGTCCGTTTTTTAATTCAAACCGTTCTCGTGATATCTCTCCACGTGACGTTGAGCATGTTTTTCAACCGTTAACGTTGCATGGTTCTCAGTTTGAGGGTCGATATTTTGGTTAGGATCCATGTTTCAGCCCCGTAGGTCACTGTTGGTTGTTTACTCTTTTTCTAGGCCTATGAGGTTTTCCTCGTTCTAAGGGATTGAGCTTGCTCTGCTGGGAGCTTAACCAACCTTAACCAAGGTTATTGTTCTAACATGGTAATCTACAGGAGATTGGTTAGTATGAGGTTCGTATAAAACTCAAAAACACGTTGGTATATGAAACTGAAGTCAGCCAATGCAAATAAAACTATTCCTGGAATGTAATAGATATTTGTCGTGCTATATGGCTACAGCAAATTAAAAAATATCAATAACTCCACTATGCAAGTACTACGTTCGTGCGTTCTGTGTGTGATTTTTTGAAAAATCAAGACCCTTTCGTTAAACAGAAGCTACAGGGTCCTGACTTGTTTGATCTGGCCCTATATTTGACTATGGGAAACACATCTCTCCATCTTTTTGACCCCCAACGTTGTGAAGGGTCAGATAGAACCATGGACCGTTAGTAATCCTTCATCATCATTATCAGTCCTTTAACGTTCGTCGTAGGAAACAGACCTTCACCGGGATCCGTCACATTTCTCTATCATGGGCGTAGAGGAGCCAGTATTTTCTGAATTTGTCTAGTTCATATCTCCATCTTGTATTTAGTCGGCCTCTGTTTCACATTTGATCATGTTGTGAGTCGTGATGTCCATCGGTTGTCTTCCATTCTCGCAATATGACCAGCCCATTGCCATTAGAGTTTTCTAATGGATTCCATGATGTCTTAGATTCCCAATTTTCTTTCTGTTATATTGTACTGTCTTGTGATCTCTCCATGTGAGGTTGAGCATCATTCTCTTATGCGCACACTGCTTGCTTCTCAGTTTGCAGGTCTGTCTATTGGTTAGGTTCCATGTTTCAGATCAATAAGTAACTACTGGGAGGATGCATCGGTTGTATACTCTTCTTTTTAGGATTATTGGGATCGTCATGTTTTTGAAGACTGGGCTTGCTCTGCCGAAAGCTTGCCATCCTGATCATTAATTCTCAATTAATGAACATTGATGAATACTTTCTACATTTATTCTGGATGATAAACAGACGATTTAATTGCAAAGAGTTGCCATTATTAAGGATGTATCAATGAAGAGAGGAACAGACGCAGCTCCTCTTTGTGTGTGATGGGGGAATGGTTGCCTTGAAGGAAAGTGTTCGTGTGTTCAGAAACTATACAATATAAGCAAATCAATAAAGGTAAGATCTAAGTTGAATGTTACGGAACGACGTCTTGAATTAGTTAATCAGCTCTTTTATCAGTGTGTTTTTTGTAGTGCTTGATAGAGTGTTGACCCATGAAAGCAAAAATTTAAAAAAATGACTCAGGAACCTCATCGAAATTTTGAACGGAACCTGAATCATACAATCCATGCTGGTAGATTTTGGTCATTGTGATCTTCGGCTTTCTCCAGATGTCTGTTGTGCTCGGTATCCCTCTAGGAATCGTGTCGAAAAATCTAGAATTTATTCGACGAGGAATCGAAAGCTCTCCTCCCCGTTGGACACGTCTCACTTATCATGATACTTATTACTTCCTTCCTGAATAGCATTTAATCAAACTTCATTGGCAATTGTTCTTATCTCCTCTTTGAAAACAAAATTTTCAAGTAGGGAAATACATAATTGCTTTCCGGACACGAAAATACGATATCACTTTCCGAGCAACCTTATAATTGAAGAGACAAGTGATTGAATCTCTGTTAATCAGAGATCCAATCAATTTGGTCGCTCTTATCGAATTTATTGATCAGAGAACTGCCATGTATCTCAGAAACTAATGAAGACATAAGCATGCTGTTTTCATCATTCTGTAACCTTCCTCTTGAAGAGTTATTAATGGCCCATTTGTCACGTCTTTTGAAGATCAGTCACTTGGAAAATAATGAAGATAGATAGATGATGATGGGTTTTTTTTTCACCAATTAATTGCCCATTATTTAAAGATCCATTATGCACGCAGAAATTGATGTAAATCAGTATGACAACATAGCAGATGGGTGTAATGGATCCTCGATTTGATAATGAAAAATGCTTCTCTGTTTCTTTGATGCTGAACTAGGGAAAGTGGACCTTTACATCTACCTAGGACAATGAATCTCTCCGAAATCCTCAAAAGAAGAAGAAATAAAGAGGGGAATCAACCTGGGATGGCAAGCCTGAAAAGAAGAGTATACAACCGATGCATCCTTCCGATAGTCACCTATAGAGCTGAGATATGGAACCTAACCTAGAGACAGACTCGCAAACTGAGAAGCATGCAATGGACACACGAGAAAAAGATGCTCAACCTCACATGGAGATATCACAAAACAGCACAATATATCAGAAAGAGAACAGGGGTCAGAGACATCATAGAATCCATTGGAAAAAACTCAAATGGCAATTGGCTGTTGCAAGAATGAAAGAAAACCGATGGACATCACGACACACAACATGGGTCCAAAGAGACCACTTGCGAAACCGAAGCCGAAAAAATACGAGATGGAAGGATGAATTGGACAGATTTAGAAAATACTGGCTCCGTGACGCCCATGATAGAGGAATGTGTCAGATCCTGGAGAAGGTCTGCATCCGACAACAGACGTTAAAAGACTGATTAGGATGATGATGATTATGATTAAGATGATGATTGAGAGAGGCAAGTAGATTCTGGAATGATTAGCAATAATTAATCATGAAATTATGAACACCGATGAATGACATGATTCCGCTATATCAGCAGTTGAATGGGCAGACATTTTAATTGCTGAGAATAGTCATTATTGAGGTGCTATCAATGAAGAGGTACAGACAGATGCGAGTCCACTTAACGTCTGACAAATCATTGGCGGCAGAATTGAAAAGACAAGTGGCTGGAACTCTTAAATAATGCGATGATTTCAATGAAATTCATAATTGCGACTGAGCCGTAAGCGAGGTTGCTCTTATCAAATACATTGTCGGAAGAACTACCCCATATATCGGAGACTATTCAAGATATGCTGTATTTACTAATAACACCTGCTCTCAAGATTTATTAACATCTCGATAGTCGTGTTCTTTACAGTTTAATAAGTCGATATCTAATTGAGATTAAGACTTGCAGTTTTTACCAGTAGATAAGGTATTATAGGTTTTTTATTCGTGTTTATACGGACGAAGAATACAATAGCCGAATGCATTATCCAAATAACATTATTTTACATATGTATAACCAAGTACTGCTCTATATTTCAGTATGTCTCAGGAACGGATAACTATTATCTGCATATGTTTTTTGCTAAATTTATTGTGTGAGTGAGAGTGCATTATATAATCACTTTTAGCAGGAATATCCATAGCTGGTTTATACTTCATCATTGTCATCATCAGCCTTTTGGTGTCCGTCATTTCGCCTACCCTTCCCTGAAATTCACTTTACCTTCCTATCATGGACTTCATAGAGCCAGTGCATTCTGAATTCATCAACTTCGTCATGCCATCTTACTATCCATCGGCCACAATTTCGAATATGATATACGGGGATCCACGTTGTAAATCATGATATCCAGCATTCTTGCAGCATGTCCATCCCCCTGTCATTTTCTGACTGGTTGTATGATATTTGTCTCTTGTCTTTTCCTCTGCTGTCTAATGATCTCTTCTTGTGATGTTGAGCACAATTTTTTCATGTGCACTTTGCATTATTCTCAGTTTGAGTATCACTCGTTTGGTTAGATTTTATATTTATGCTCGATAGGTGATTTTCAAGAGGATGCAAAGTTGAAAGTATGCCGTATTTGGTGACTGACCAACTATGGAACTAAGGAAGCTCAAGCATCAGGATCCTTAATCACGGAGGAGCTATTAAAGCGACTTTTTTTCTTCACAGTCGATACAATTCTTGTACGGATCGAGCTCAGGGGTAAATTATCAGTCGCTAAAGGAAATGATATCTCTGCCAACAGGATTTTGGGGAATGGAATGGCTACACAAAAATTGAAAAATGTTGGATGGAGAAGAATAGAGATACGTCGGAGGATGGGGGATGAAACATAAAGATATTCACTAAAGATGGAAGACTGAACTCGGCCACCAAAGAAAGAAAAAAACAACAATGAAATAAAATGAGCTGTAAGTGAATTTGCTTTCGTATCTCTCTTGCCGGAAAATTTGATTAGAAGTCGGCGAAGGCTGATTCAGGCAATTCTTTACTTCAGATACAAGAGTAGTTTAGATGACAACCTCTCGTACTGTAAACAAAACAATTCGTACAGGGTAGCGCAAAAGACGTCCGGGGGTTCCAAAACAATTATTTATTTTTCTAGTTCAATATTCTTCGTTTTGTTTTTGTTTTTTCGTAGATATATGGAGGAACCCTAAGAATTTTATCTTGAACAACGTAGCAAAATTATACAATATTGAATACCTTTACATAAACCCCAAATAGATAATTCCCGTTGTTAGAACGTGTGGCCAGTGCCTTTCGAGTTCACGATTCATCATTTGTTTGCATGTTTCTGAAAATTGGGTTCCGTAAGTGATCTCCCACGAACAGGGAGACAATGTTCTGCCTGAAATACTGGAAATCGTATACGAATGCAGAAGAGAAAATATCTCTCTTCCTGCTGAATTATATCGAAAGTGCAAGAATTTGAAATGTTGAAAATGGTAGACATTTGCAAGAAACAATTTTCTGTAGAGAGAATAATTGGATTTCCATTGTTTATATCTTTCATTGGTTATAAATATTTTTTCTTTTCAAATCATTAAAGAAATAAAAAGTTTTAAATTATGAAACATCTTTGTGACTTCTTATACTGTTTCAAGTATCAATACAATTAAAAAGAAACCAAGAGATCGAGTGTTAATAATCAGGTCAAAAATGAATAAAAAATATGCAAGCGAAGCAAATGCTAAAAAGAGGGAAAGACGTTAATTGTAACCATGACAGAAACGAGTAGATACACCATCCATTGCAGTATTAGGAGAAAGAGGAGAGCAAAGGAGAAGACAAAGAGGAGGATGCAGAGGGGGATGAGTATGATTCACCTGAAAGCCTCGACCAAGATTCACATCAAAACAATGATGTGACTGAGAAAATTGATATTTAGCATTAATACTTATGGCAGTAGTAGCAGGATTAGGAAGTGGAAATGAGGATGATTGCCTTGAAAGGAAGATACATTGGTTGAACACTCTTCTTTTTAGGATTATTGGTATCAACTTGTTTTTGAAAGTTGAGATTGCTCTGCCGGAGGCTTGCCATCCTAAGGTGATTTTTTGCTTGATCTCTTAAAATGGGCCACTACTGTTTACCGGAATCAACTTTATTTTTTTTGGCTTTGACATGACTGAAAACCTACAAACAAAGAAAATAACTAAGCCTTCTATATAATGAGATTAATATTGTACCAGTCAAAAATGGTTATTTTTTTATCTATGGGTATCAAACATGCATATGAGAGAATCGTGCTCCATCTCAAATGGAGAAATCATAAGACTAAGTTTCATGTCAATCAAACGTGACAGATCTGGGAAAATTGATATCTACCATATTAAAGACTGACCAGCCGACCGAAAAGTGTCTTATAGAGATTTGTAGACAGCGTCGCCAACCAAATAAAATTTCCGTGCCAGATCGATTTTGAAAGAGCACCCAAAAACGCCAAAAAAGTGCTATAAAATAGTGTTAGCATTGCCGTGGCTATTTTTAATGATAGCTGAAATGGCTAGAAAATAGAACAAAACTGGCAAAAACGCTAGAAAAAGTGCTTAAATTGGCGCTAAATGATGACTTTTTGCGTTGTCAAAACAATAAACGTGCTAAGTTGTGCCTGGAAAGCGCTACATTGTTAACACTATACGTGGACACATCTATAAAAAAAATGGAAAAAGACTCGAGAGAGGAAATTAGATAAGTGTCTTTCCAACACACTTATCTGATGTTTGTCATCCAATATCGATTGTCCGCCAGGCATTCTGTTCGAATCACCACCACCTTTGCAACTTTATGACGTTTGACAAAATCAATAGCTGAGGAGAAAGTGAGTGATATCGATCTGACGTTCGCATTCAGCTTCTCGACCTACACTTCCGATACGTCCGTGGAACCAAGAGAAAAGTTCAGCTTACATTCTTTGTTAAAAGTTCCGGCCCCCAGCAAGAAAAGACGAATAAGAATTGTAGGTCAGTTTTGGTAAGATTTGAGATAGAAAATAGGGAAATAATAACAAACAGATTTAGGAAATGAGAATAATTTGCTATCACAGTCAATTATTGAAAAACCGTAGCGTCAAAATTTGAAGTAATCATGTAAAAGAATAAATGTGGTCAGAATAAAATTCTATTTATGCCATCACTGGTGTTTTTCAGTACAAAACATGTAGAATAGAGTAAGAATAGAATTCAGGTTTCATCGATAAATCCTTCAGAATAAGGACCCAAAAAGCTCAAAAAAAGCTCCCCCCTCCAACTAAAAAAAAACTATTTTTATGAGGGGTTTAGGTGAGCATCAATGCTAATTCTCTGGTCTATATGCAAAACAGTATGACCTGGAGCACTGGAACATAAAATCACTTAAACAAACACGCAAACACCCTGATCTAGTTGGTCACCCAAAAGAAACTATCATTCAACCAATATCATGTTGGAGGTGATCAATTAAAAAACTGGAAAAAAAGGGTGATCAATGAATGAGTCATTTTTTCAGCCTTTCTTGGTGCCTTCACCACTCAGGAGATTGGATATCAACGAAAATAAGCGTTACCAATTTAGCAAACACTTACATTGTAAATTGAACCCCATATTGAAAACATATTTCAGGGATGAATTCAACAAAAACAAACAAACGTTTGTTCTAGATATGATGAAGAGCACATGGTTAAATCTTTAAGTATCTACCTTTACTGTAGGACCTTTACGCCCGGACAATACATAACAAGCAAGTCAGACCAATTTAAAAACTGGAGAAACCTATTTTAACAGTTAAGGTTGACTGAGGCAGCTTCTAATTGAAGGAATATAGATGATAATTCAAACATATAACAATCATACATTCTAATTAATTCTCTGTTTGCATTCATGCATTTCATGGGTTAATCGACCTTCCTATTAACAATGAAATTTACGCTTCGAGATATCATGTCAGATCATCAAAACAAGCTTGAGTTGAGTTGACACATAAAAAAACGTCTCAAGATTAGGATACTTGTATTATCTAAAATGAAAATTAACAGATAGAATAATCTTAGCCTCTACAGAGCCGATCCATACATAGATAACAACGTTATTTTTACCAGTTTATGCTCGTTCCAGAAAATTCATCAATCTAATATATGATTTGATTGATTTATTATTTTATACCGTGTTTACCTGAGCACAATGCAAGCTGAACGCTTGAAACTAAAACATAAGAAAAAGTGAACGAAAGAAAAGTTTAATGATGAGTTGAGACTGAAAAAAATCTCATTAAGATGTTTGGATTGTCAATGAAATTTCTAATAAGATCGATTCAAGCACATGATTGCCGATCCATACATAGATGGATCCGTTGATTTTGACGGGTATACGCTTGTGTGAAGTACAAACGAAGAGCAAGTTGTGTTTTGGGGGCCAATAGACAGTACATTTCGAGTATTTTTTTCGATAAAATCGTAAATGATGATTTTTGTATTTTTACACATTTTGGCTCTTCAGAATACAGAATGTGGACCCTAGATTTTTCTATTACGAAATTATTAACAGTTGAAGGGTGTACAACCAATGCATCCTCCTAATAGTCACTCATGGAGATAAAACATGGAACCTAACCAGGAGACAGATCTGCAAATTGAGAATCATGAAACGGTCACATGGAAGAATCATGCTGGGCCTCACATGGAAAGACCAAAAAAACAGCGTAGTACATCCAAAAAAAGACAAGTGTCAGGGACATCATAAAATCCATTTATTATCTCAAATAGAATTGGACTTGTCACGTTGCAAGAATGGCAGACAACTGATGGACATCGCGACTCACGACACGGATCTCCAAAGATCACATGCGCAACCGAGGCTGGCAGAGTATTAGATTGCGAGACCAGCAAGAGAAATTCAGAAAGTACTAGCTCCGTGACGCCCACAATAGAGAAGTGTGGCAAATCCTGGGGAAGGTCTATGTCCAATGACGTACATAGAAAAAATGATGATGATGATGATGATGATGATGATGATGATGATGATGATGATGAGTTGGTTAAAAAAAGTGATCTGAATAGTGTTCTTTATATGACGTCACATTACTGTTTGAAAGTATCTGGTACAGATCAACCATCCGAAAGACAGACTGACCAGTTTCTAATAGACATGAGTACACATCTAAAGAAAATCAGACTAAGAAAGGATTATTAAATAAAGAAATAAGTGAAGACAAAGGAAAGAAAAGGAAACATCAAAAAGTTGAAGAGGGAAAACAATAATAATAATAATAATAATGATAATAATAATAATAATAATAATAATAATAATAATAATAATGATAATAATAATAATAATGATAATAATAATAAGAGGAAGAACTCATCGACTGTCAACAAATATATATATATACAAAATCGATGCAAATGTATTCAAGCTGTCCTAAGTTGTTTTGATTTCTAAGATTATGCATTTTCACTATCGATCTCCGGTTATTTTTCCTCCATTTTATTGTGGCTTCTGATCCAGAATTTCTAGGTCGACTACCTCCGACTGTTAGAGTAGGCAGCAAAAGTATTTTCATAATTAACCCCAAGCTAGTCTTCTCTATCATATTATTTTTCTTTTTTACCCCCAACTCTGTGGATCGAATAACATCCGACCTGTCGAGTGAAGAGTGTAAGTATTTTAATTATTGATCCCAGATTTTTCTACTCATCTTTATTGCTTCCAATCCAAACTCCGTGGGCTGAGTAACCCTTGACCGTAAGAATAAGTAGTTTGAGCATTTTCATTAATCTTGGGGCGTAAGCGAGAATGTGTAAAGATAGATGTGTGCATGTTTGTTTGAGTTCATAGTAGGAGCAATGTATAGAACCAACCTTGGATGAAATCGTTGTTTGGTGGAGTTTGACGCATGGATCTGAATGTGTAATAGCAAATCGTATTCTTTTATATTTCTCTACACAGTATGCATATGGGCTCTTCAATCGATTAACTCTTAAGTCAACACTTATTGATTTTTATTTCGGCATAAAATTAGGTATGTTTTCACGATTGAACAATCGTAGCCATCAAAGTTAGCAAAGGGTTCTATCCTATTTTTATTTGCACATGTGTTTGCTCCTGAGTCTGTGTGTCCCATGTCCCCCAACTCCTTGCCATACCGTTTTGTCTACGGAATTTAAAACGTGCACTATTACTCCACTAGACTCCGTCCAGAAGTCTCTTTTTTATTTTTGGGAAAAAAACACTTTTTGACCTTCTTTGGCCTTATTTTTGTGGGATTACTAACAACATCTACACTCTCGACAATGTACATGTTTATAGATGATGTTTTTACTATACATGATTTTTTCCAGCAGAAAACGCCAGTGTCATCATGAATAGGATATATTCTGACCCTATGTATTCTTCAACGGAATTAGCTTACATACCTTCAAATTCTGACGCTACAGATGTTCAATTATTGCCTCCGATGGCGAGTTAATTTATATATAGCTAATTTGTTTTTTCAAATAAAAGCCAATTGAAAGGCATAAAAAATCGTTTATTAACAAGTGAAATACCTGTTGCTTTGCTGACAGGGTGCTAAAGGTGGAAATCTTAGCCACTGAAATATCTGATAATACTACCAGGGGGTGCTGCCTGAAGAACGAATCCCTTGCACTCAATCAAATCTTCTAATCACAGACACCCGAAAGCAACTTTCAACCATTCCATCTCATTGAACTTTTTGCCCTTTCTTCTCTTATCAACTGGGTTTAGCCATCATCTTTTATTGATATCTGTATTTTTCAGAGTAACAGAACGACAGACACAGCTTATTATAATATAGACTCACTGTATAGAATGTGTTCCGAAACAATTTGCCCAATGAAACCTTTTATTGCATTGATATTTCGAAGTAAGCGGCACTGAAACCTTTCCATGTTAGAAATAATTAACCCCAAGCTAGTCTTCTCTATCATATTATTTTTCTTTTTTACCCCCAACTCTGTGGATCGAATTGTGTGACCACAGGAATTATTTGGAAAAAAAGCTTTCTCCCTGCTTGGAATGAACCAGAGTTGGCCCAGACTTCAATAATCAGTATTCAGCTCTCTTTTCTCAAAATACACTGTTCAATCGTCTTTGAAAGGTTCTGGTTTTTCAAATCGTTCGTTTGGTCGAACACTTGAGGCGTCAAAACCCAAATTATGCGGAAAGAATCAGCACATCTGGTACATCTCTGAACACACCAGGTTTCCTCTCTCCTTTCGTAACAACATCCCGTGCAGGGTATGGGTTGCATGAACCACGTAAGATCAGGCAGCGCCATACCAAGGTCCTACCTCAAAAGGAAACTTGGCACTGATTCAGGGGATTCTTAGTGGAATTGCAGGCGTCAAGTCACTGGAAAATGTAACCGTCAGTTGGCTTTTACATATGACCCACACGAGCCTTCGTTTTTGGTAGTTGACAAACGAACGAAGGAACAAACGTGAGTTGAAATTTCTGTTTAAAAATGTCAATGCAATAAAAGAATCAATTCAATTTTGCCATTGCACGTACGTTTTTGGAACCCACAGTATAACTTATACGAGAGTATATTGTTCTGTTCTTCCATACTTCTAGAAATAATTCATCTATATTATTGTGTTCCGGCTATGGCCAGGTCGGAATATTACCAGATTTAAGAAGTACAACAATAATATATATTTAAGTCAATTACGAAATTTGATCTTACCTTATTTGTACTCGGTGAAATCAGGGTTTCATATTACAATGTAACAATCCATATGCTTAAGGGCAATGTGTGAATGCGGAAAAAATCGTAGTCCTTTCTTGAATTGAGGAAACATTAGAAGTGTTGTGCACGTTTATCACTTATTTTGCTTCGCCAAGTCTGTAAAGAGAAAAAAATGAATAAAGGGTATCAGAATCAGGAATCTCAATTATACATCATTTTTGAAAAGTCTGTGGTTACTGAAGTTCAATGTAGATAAATGCAAATATCAATAAACATGAGTTTCTGTAATCAGATTTGGATACTTGTTGCATCGGAAAAGACCTTGGTTTCATTTTTATTGGGAAATTAAATTTGAATACATACACTTCTAGAGCCAAAGTCAAGTCCTCTTTCGGGTGTCTTTCAAGAAATACAGTACCCCCAAAATATCGATATATATATATATATATATATATATATATATATATATATATATATATATATATATATATATATATATATATATATATATATATATATATATCCTATGTCTGGAATGAAGCACATTGGTGGATGTGGAATTGTGCGTAAGTAAATACGTCGCCAAAATTCGGTCCTACCGGCTTTCATATTCTACTCAGGGCAGGAGCAAAATGCAAGCCTCTGGTTTCGATCCGACATCATGGTACCGAATGGGATATTGGATAGTCTATAGCCACACATTGTAATATATATATATATATATATATATATATATATATATATATATATATATATATATATATATATATATATATATATATATATATATATATATATATATATTCAGTAAAGCTTATTATTGGATATAACTGCCCAGCATGGACGCATCATTCGAACCGTAGAGAAATTTCTTAGATATGGGAGCAGTATAAAGAGATTTTACAAGGATCATTGAATGAATGTCAAATCTTAATTATGAAGGAAGGTTGTTTTAACCTTCCTTCATAATTAAGATTTGGTATGATCCCATTGTTGGAGCATAGAATGAGAGGATACTTGATAGAGACATTAAACATCTTTAGTGAATTCAACAACTATGTTAAAAAATCTCTTGACCTCCCTGACGGAACAAACGATTGAACTTGTAGATCAGAAAAAAAAGTCAAACCTCGTTTTGATAGAGCAACAGATCACTAAAATGATTTACCAGAATATGTTCTGAACAAAAGTAGTGCAGATAGTTTTTTAAAAAAATGGGTTCAATAATTTCGGCCGTGATAGCATAGCTAACAAATCAAAGGGAGAATTCTGGCCAACTTCAAATGGAATTTCCAAGAGGATATGTGTCAGTACGATTTTATCTTTGTAGATGAATAATGTAAAATTGTACATCATTTGAGATGGTAGTGGAAAAATAATGAGAATTTGGCATCAAAGCATCGAACCCAAGTACCAGATTAGATGAACTGCACGAATAAAATGATTATTTTAAAAATAACTGAAAGGGGGGGGGGTACATAAAAATAAGGGTTAGGAAACCATTCATAAGGTTTTTCTCTGTTCTTTGTTGCTTGATCAATCGAGCAAAAATTGAATTAATAGATGAATAGATAGATAAATTAATAAATAAAATAATCAATTGGACTCGTTCGGAAAGGGGGCATATTGCCCAAAACGTAGCGGAAATTGAGCCTGGAGATATAAACTGTCACATACAATTTCTCAACTGTGATATAGGATCCGTCAGTGAAAGCATCCTGGGGGAACTTATTTAGCAGAAATTCAATATTGACTGCAAATACGAATTTGAAAGAGCTAGACCTATTGTACTGTGGATGTCAAATACATCTGAACAACCCTATTCAAACATGTTGTCTGAAATTGCTGAGGTACTGTTGAGCTTTCTAGCATCATATTTGATTAAACTTAGCTTTAGAGCTGTCAATAAAATATTGACGACGGGAAGAGGTAGGACTAATGAAAGTACGCAAGAGGACATGAGACATTTCCAGCAGCTACGCCCTGTTACTACATCTCAACACGTAAAGATGACACTCAGTTTTGAGGAGATTAAATATCTCGCCAAGGTGAATCCTCAATTCAAGTTGCTAATCAAAAAACTGAATTTGAAGTAGCAAAGAATCGATCTCAAATGTCTGATTAGATAAACAGTTCAAATAAAACGATTACTTTAAGAATAACCAAAAACAAAGGATACATTTTAAAAAAGATTGGAAAGCCCTCTTTTTTTATATTCTCCCATCAACCTTTATTGATTGAGCAATCAGTCAATCGCAGTAAGTCGTTTTGAAGAAAGTAGACATTTACATCTACTTATGGTAACGAACCTCCATGAAATCCTCGATGGAATAAGAAATCAAGCGAAAAATCACTTTAGGTTGGCGAGCTTTCATTAGAACCAGTTCAATCTTCAAGAACCAGAAAATGCCATTAATTCTGAAAAGAGTGCCATACAACCTGTGCATCTTACCAATAATCAAACGTGTACCTGGAACATGGAAACCTACCAAAAGAATCACCCTTAAGCTGAAAACCATGCAACGTTCACATGAGAGATCTTACTCAGCATCACATGGAGAGATCACGAAACAATACAGTACATAAGAGACAAAAAAAAAGAATCAATGATATCATAGTAACTACCGGAAAACTCAGATGGCAATGGGCTGGCCATGTTGCGAAAATTTCTGACAACCACTAAACATCACAACTAACAACGTAGATCCTGATAGATCATATGCAAAAATGCGACCAGTAACCATAGTTTATCAGATGGCCTGACAAGCTTGCCGAGTTTAGAAAGTAATGTCTTTCATACCTATGATAAAAAGGTCTTATGTATCTTGTGGAAGAACTATCTCAACTGGCCGCTGAAGTAGATCATAGTGTTGATGACGAAAAGATTTAGATGTTAGGGAAATCAACCCCTACACGCGTCTTTATCTTTATGATCAGCTCAGAAAAAAAAGTCATTTTTTTACACCATTGTCACTGGCAATTCATTTTTTGGATACAGAACAAATGAAAATCCTAATTTCTAATTATGTTGATGTGCGCTAGATCCAGTATATCATTTAATAACTCGACTTAGATTAGATATGGTAGGGAGAGATTTTTTTTTTTATTCAAAGGGATTTTTGTTTCATGAATGCTGGAATCTGGCCAAAGTGTTGATATGAAACGGCACAGTGAGCAAATTGCCCCATTAAGAGACTTTTTGGAAAGCAAAATAATTCTATCTAAGCAAATAACTTGAGCGGTAATTTTGCTGCATGAAGACACTCGTCCTTAAGTTACAAATGTGATGCACCAAATGACCATAAATCTGGGATAGGAAGTTCTTCAATATCAAGCGTATTCAACGAACCTGTAACCTTCGGAGTATATCTTGTTTGGCACCATTCAATAATCTTTTTTTGTCAGCAATTATAAAGTCAATATCAACATAGGTTTTCTAGGTTTTCAAGTGGGTCCGTCTGTTTGGTTGGATGTCCGACTGATTGGCAGGTTGCGTTTTTGTCTCGCGTACAATCCGCATCAATGGAGCTAAAAGGCTGCAAATCTTGACACTCATTCCTTATGGTGTCCAGAAAAATGTTCTGTTTTTTTATTCCTTTTGTTTTCCAAGTTCCAACCAAATACGTTTTTAATGGGAGGTTCGGTTTGCAACGTATGTTTAATTGCTAAATAGATCCCTGAGTTTGTGTCCGGTATCGTTCACAGACCGTTTAGTGAACCAACAAAACGCGAGAGGATAGCTTATTCATTATTCACCTTTTTTTTCATTTTTGTATTGATCAGCCCAAACACTGAGGTTTGTTACATGACAGTCTCTATCGAGGGACTAACCACACCTGTCTTTTAGTTATGTTGGTCAAATAATGAAGCTAAAAAATTTTATGAATAACTGGGTTTGTCAAAAAATGTGCTGGAAATTTACTTCATCGATTTGATATGATGAAGATCCTTCATAATAGGCAAAATACAGATACAAAAAATCTTGGCGCAACACAGTCTTCACATCTCCATTTAAACATATTTAGCTTTGCACCAGACTATACTCAGAAAATCAAATATCAATTATATTTGAATTTGCCAATCCATTAGGAAATTGTCACCAAAGCTGTCAACATAGGTTTCTTCAGTTTTTGAGCTGGTCTGACTGACCATGTATGCAGCGTAAGATCGATCGTGCGTACAGGCCGCAGCTGCAGGGATAGAAGTTCGAATATTCATTCCTTATTTGGTCCATGAAAACAAGTATTGTTCCCTTTTCTACATCTAAAGAGGTTTTTAGTGGAGATCAAGTTGCAATGTAATTTAATGCTGGATTCGTCCCTCAATTTGTGTCCGGTAGTGTTAACGTTTGTTTTTTGAAAAATTGAACTATTCCAATGATCACTGCCCAACAAAAAGTGTAAAAAAGTAACTTTTCCATCGATTACTACTCCTTTCCATTTTTTAATTGATCATCCCTAACACGGCTTTCTGCAAAAAGACAATGGTCACGAGACGATTTCACTTGGATGACAACCTGCACCTGTTGTAATGTTAATTTTTCTTTCAAATCTCATTATCCCCCTGACATCATTCAAAGGAAGCCACTTCATCAGTCGATCTATAAAACTAGGAGTGGGAGGGGAAGAAAGAATGAATAACAGATTGAGAGAGGAAGAAAGAGAAAATGAAAGTGAAAGGAAGAGAGAGACATGGAAAGGAAGAGAGAGAAACTGGGTAGGAAGAGAGGAAAGAAAGAGAGAGAAATTGGGTTGGAAGAGAGGAGAGAAAAAAAGAGAGAGACTCAGACAGACAGACAGACTGAGATAGAGAGAGGCAGAGATAGAGACAGATAGAGACAGAGAAAAAGACAGAAATAGAGGGAGGAAAAATAGAGAAAGAATGGACGGACAGAAAGATATAGATAGGAAGATAGAGAGAGAAGGGGTTTTGTTTATTAGTCTATTGATATATGTGTAGCATTAACTCTTTTAAATCTTAGACCGGGGTCATTCTATTCTACTGACTGACAACTGGAGATGATGAAGTGTTCATTGATTCTGACAGCACTTCCGAGGAGGTAGACATCGTGTTCTGATGCTAAGTACAAGAATGAAAACAGTAAATTCTCAGAAGCAAAAATACAATGGTTCAAAGACACAAATCACATCCTGATTAGATCAAGTCCATCAAAGTCGGGATTAAACAGAACTATTCCAACAGTAGTAATATTATCTTTATATTTCTATAAGATGAAGCCATCGTCAGTAGCGAAAATACTATTGTTCATACACACAAATCATATCCTTATCAGATCAAGTCTATCAAAGTCGGAATTAAACAGAGCCATTCCAACAGTAATAAAATCATCTTGATACTTCTAAAAGATGAATCGTTGAATAAGAGGCAGTAAGATTGGCTAAAAATTATTCTGCATCTGAATATTCGTGTGTATCTATTTGCTTATGTGTGAGTGTGTGTGCACGTGTGTGTGTGTGTGTTTGTGTATGTGTGTGTGTATAAATGTACGTATGTGCACAAATGTACGTGTCTCCAGGTGCTCTTGGCTCCTTTTATTTTTGGATTGAGAGCTACTACATCGGATATTTGGATGAGTACACCATTACGCATCATCTGAAAAGATCTTTTTTTTTTCAATCTCTTTGGCCATTTTGAGACTAACAATGCCCAATCCTGGTGAAGATGGTTTTTTTAGATCTTTCCCGATAAAGTATCCATATTCAAAAATAATTTCAAAATAAGAGATCTGTTGATTTTTTCTTAGATACTTTTGGATAATTTTTGGTAACTACTTATGGTACACGTTTGGGTACGAAGTTTCACTTATGCAAGGTTTGGATATACTACTGTTAGATTTCGAAAGTGTTTACAAACGGCGAGTCCTTACGATAGTTTCCCATTAAACAGATACATGGAACTCAACCGAAATACTGGCCCCTAAAACTTAGAACCAGGAATCGAGCACTGGAGGAGATCATGTTCAATATCACGTGGGAGCATCATAAGACAGACCGTTCTTTTAGGGAAAAAAACAGGGGTCGGAGATATCATAGGGAAAAATTATCAAAAAACTCATATGGCAATGGGTTCGTCACGTTGCAAGAACATCAGACCACCGCTGGACATCACAACTCACAAGATTGATCCCAAGAGATCATATACAAAATTGTGGCTGACAAAGTATAAGGCAGCAAGACAGATTTGGACAGTATTGGTTCCAAAGAATGTTGCAGAAGGTCTATGTCCAACGACGTACATTACTGGGCTGCTCCTACTGCTGATGGATTTTTTTACTCGTATTTCCATTCATATTCAATGTTGGTTTCTTTTCACTGCAACAAATCAGACCGTCAGTCTACGTCTGTGATGTAAATGGCACTCATTAGAAATTTTTAAAAAAGGAAGAAGCACAAGGCGAAACTAGAACCGTTTCCCTTCTTCAATTTAGTCTTGTGTTACATTTTCCAATCATGGAGAGATTGATAAATACTTGATAAATATCAATAACAAACGTCATAACGCGAATATTCGGCAACGTCTATATTGTAGCATTTGAAACTTATATCAATGAACCGAACAAAGTGTACACTAAATGACCCCACATTTTTGGCTTCTCGGGTGGTCGGATTCTGGGCGGTGTACAAACGAAAGGACACAAGAGGGATATTGGTGCGAAAGTCTATCATAAACAAAATCTAACAATTTGATCTTTGGGATTTTTGTATCATGTTTAGGGAATTGTGCGAATCCGTCGGCAAACAAGTGGAAAGAAAAATAAGAAAGGGTCAAACAGGGTTTGAAGAATATAAGAAATACCTAAAAATACTTAAAACAAAATAGGTGCGCCTTTTCCTGTATCGTGAATCCTGCTGCGAAATCTCAAATCTCTCATAAAATGTTATGGTACCGTCAGATTTGATGTTAATCTCAGGCCATTAAAACAACAAAACGGAATTCACAGCTGTATCTTATCATCCGGTTTCACTGTTTGGCCTAGACGTCTCGATTTCTGTTTCTCTCGTCTTTCTCGAACACCCCCACAAAAACTCTCACACTGTATATATAGAAACTTTCCTGATTTTACGCTGGTTTGATTCACGCCAGTTCCCCAATTATTCTTCTCTTTTTTTTTGTGGCACAGGGTATTTAAGGTACTATTTCATAAAGCTGCACTGTAAGCATTCATCTTGAGAAAGGGATAGACTATTAGATAGATAGATAGATAGATGGATAGATAGATAGATAGAGAGATAGAGAGAGAGAGAGAGAGAGAGAGAGAGAGAGAGAGAGAGAGAGAGAGAGAGAGAGAGAAACAACAGGTACAGATGATGAACACCTGTGGAGACGGAGCTGCAAATGCATTTGTAAATAAAGTCATATCGAGATAGGTGTGTTGTAAACGAAGACGGTTTCTTTTTATACAACTTGGGTTACAAAACAAAATACTGGCTGTACTTTTTCCTTTCATGAAAAATGTCTTAGCCTTGAGTTGAAGGGTTCAGTATTACGGACAGCAAACCAAGAAATGATACCATTCATTATTGGAGTACGTTTTAGCATCTGCTTCCAAGCCATGTACGCTTTTAGAGAATGAATGAATGGTGGTTGAACATTGGCAAAAAAGGCTGGAAATATGCCTACGTATACTGGGTTCAAATGCAGTGGACGTTAAAAAAAATTGTGAATAACGTTTCATTTTTAAAGACCGTCAAACAAAACAGTCTCCAAGAGAGTCGAAATAGAATTTTTTTTTTTCCAGTTTTTAAATTTGTTTGTTTGTCTGCCTGACTGACTGGCTGGCTGCGTATGAATCATACGTACAGGTCACGCTACTAGAGCATAATGGCTGTTCAATTTAAATATTTTCTTCTTACTATGAATTGAAAAAAAATCCTTTTTTTTTTTCAAATTACCCCACTCCCCAAATAGCTTTTGAGTTTGCAGTTCAATTTTTAAAGTAAGTATATGCTAGATTGATCCCTTAATTTGAATCCAGCTGTGTTCACACTTGTCTTTTAGAAATTCGGACTTTTGTATTGATTATCAGCTAGAATAAAGTTGTACAAATATCTTATTCATCGATCCGCACCTTTTTCAATCTTTTCCCATGATCATCTCCAATAGGACATGAAGCCAAAAAATGTCGTATATGTGACAGTTTCTATTGGATGATTAACCAGACCTACTTTTATTTTTGTCAGAATTCACTGCGCGACAATTTGGTGACAAGAATGAAAGAAAGTTGGACTATGAAGAGTAGATGAAAGGAAATTACGGGACGAATGAAAAATGAAATGAAAAGGCAAATGTGCAGAAAAAGGACGAAATGAGATAAAAAAAATCTATTGATGTATTGAAAGAAAGAAAAGAAAAATAAAAGAAATAGAATGAAAGAATGAAAAGAATGAAATAAACAGAAAGAATGGATGAGAAGAGTAAGCGATTGAAACGGAGGAAGGAAACAAAAAGAGTTGAAAAAATGAAAAGAAAGGAAGAAAAGTTGAAACAAAAGAAGGAGAAGAATGGGAATAAAGAAAGAGCAAACGAAAAAAATATATAAAAAATTGAAGCATGAAGTAAGACGAACGAAAGAATGAATGGGGAGAAAAACAAATCAGGAAATGAAAAATATGTAAAAAAAAGATTAGAAACAAGAAATGAAATGGGGGAAAGAGAGAAAAGGGTGAAATAATGGGCAGAACGAATGAAAGAAGGAATTGAAAAAAGAATGGATAAAGTAAAGAAAGATAACAAGACAGAAGGATTGAAAAAAAAGGAAAGAAGATGAAAATGAAAAATTAAATGAAGTGAAAGAAAAATAGAGAATAGAATGAAAAATGAGAGAGAAAAGAAGAAAAAGACACAAAGAAGGAAGTATGAATGGGAATAAACAAAAGAAAACAATGAAAAACGAAAAAAAATACGAAGAAGAAAGCATGAATGGAATCAAACAACATGAAACATTGAAAAGAGAAAAAAGAAAGATGCAAAGAGAAAACAACAAAAAAAAAACAAAAGGAAGGGAGAAAAAAGAAAGAAAAGAAAAGAAAGAAAAGAGTGAAGAAAGAAACGAGAGAAAAAAGAAAACATGGGGAAAATGAAAGAAAGAGAGATTGAGAGAAACCCCGAGTCAGATATGTCGCCCTTAATGATGTTGTTGTCAATATCAAAAACATGAGAACCATCTCCTGTGGGCGATGTCAAAAGTGCTCGATTATTTCCGTTGTTTTTCGGTTACATCTTTTCCCAGAATGCAACACTGGGTTTTAAATTTAGTTATATCAAGAGTCTTATTTCTTTTCCTCTTCTCTCATTACTTCGTTCTATTTTCTTTGTACCTTCATATCTTTATTTCAATTAACCATCAAGTCATATTTTCGAATGCTGATATTGCAATGATAATATTTACGCTTATTTATTCATTTTTGTTCATCATGTTGTTTACTTATCAATTTATTTTGCTTTTCTTGGTAAGAATCCTGTTTATTACTTTTGTCAATAGAGTTGAATAGTGATATGCGGTACCTTTTGTCCGTCTGTTTGTTTGCCCGCCCACCCGCCAGTCCACCTGATAACTACAAAAATTCTCAATGGATTTCGATGAAATTCTGTAGAGGAGTGGGCTATTAGGTAGGAACAAAATACGATAAAAATTTTACGGTGGATCCAGAGATATTTTTCGATTGGAATACATATCTCATACATTTATGTATTATCTCAAATCTATCCATATCTCCAAAACCTCTGAATGGATTTCTCTTGAATTCTAGGGAGGGGGGGGGGCATTGGAAGAGTGGGTTAAGATGTAGTGAGAGAATTTGAGAATGGATCCAGGAACATCTTTCCGATTGGGAGATTTTTTTTCCCTATTTTTTGCTCAAATATGTTAAAATTATATCCCCTGATGTTCCCAATCAACATCATTTGAATCTTGCAGTGTTGTGTGCACTGTGCCATTAAAGAAGTGATATATTTCGGGTTGGATCAATAAATCTGTTTTCGATCGGGATATATTTTCCTTTAATATTCTGCATAAGAATAGGTTAAAATCGAACAGGGAATAAAAATGCTAGATTCAAATTTCAAGGGAGACAACTCTGTATTTGTAGATATTGTGAAAAATTTTGTTTTCCCAAGTTTTCAGAAATTTTATTTTCATCCAGTTTTCAATAAAATCATGAACTTGCTTGAAAGACAGCAGAAGATAGCGAAACAAGACAGTAAAAAAAATGGTCAATAAAGTTTATTTAGACATTTAAATAATGCCTTTTTTCAATTGATAAACCGAAAGAACTTTCTCATTATCCAGTGTGTTGGTCAATAGAGTTGAAAATTTGAAAGATTCTCTATTATCTTCACTTAATTAACTAAACGTTACGTAAAATGTTGTTCGATGGAGTTAATGTCAAAATTTGAAAAAAAAATCTTTATTTTTCCATGATAAGATAAAGAAACATTATACATTGTCTAACGTTGTTCAATGAAGTTTATGTAAGAATTTAGAATAATGTTCTTTTACTTACTAGTCTAGAAGTTTCGTCGAAAATAAAAAAAATATCCTTGATCAGTACATCAAAAATTCAATGAATTGCTCGTTGTTTTTATTATTTGATAGCTCAAGCGAACATTTTACATTAACCAGTAATTTAGGTAAGTTTAGAAATAATGGAAAAAGCGAAAGCTAACAGGACTTTTTAGGAATCTGTCTGATGTGATTTTCCGGTGAGTTTTATTTGTAAACTGTTCTAAATTGTAGGTGCTGTTCATATTTGCTCACATTGAATATTTTTCATTTGTTTAGAGGCTGATACATAAATATTGTATAGATTTGGAAACGTCCAAAGATTGAAATAATACATGAATAAATAGATAAAAAAATATGTTTCAATGATGAAAATGATCGTCCATTTTTATTTCATAAGCTCAACGAACTTTTCAAAATGCTAGATAATATTTTTCAGTGAAATTTACGTTGAAAATAAGTATTGAAGTTTTTATTTATCTTTAGTTGATAAGACCTCACGGGAATTACATAACAAGCAATTTGTTGTTTAATGTAGTTGGTATCGAGAATGAAATTCGATATTTTATAATTTTCACTTATTAGACTAAATGAACTTTTCATGTTCCTCAATCAAAATACCAGCTTTCCGGACTCCAAATATGTGGGATCGTCTTTTGTTAAATACGGAGCCTACTGTCGTTAAACCTAATGACCTAATGACTCAATGTTTCTCCGTTGTAGGCTCCAGGCACTTCGGGAATTGAATGAAACCCTTTTTTTAGAAAAAGATATTGATTGAGATTAGCTATATACTTTTTAGTATCTGCTAATCCTTTAATCAAAGACAATGCAATATTTGCATGGCTATCTGAAGATGATGTAATTTTAATAACTCTGTGGAAGGGAATATTAGTTGAAACTATTACTATAGGTTTCAGTCAGGAGTCGTTTCACTCCACATACATCATAGTTTTCTCAGGAAAAAATGTTTATTTTATACGTGATATTATCTGAACAATAAGAACAAAATTGATTACCAATCAAAATGAATGCATTACCAGTGAAAAAGAATAATAACTCCTACTTGTTTAATTTTACTTATGTAAACAAAAAATTCACGATACAACTTGCTTCAATATTTTAAACGTTACTTTTTGTTAAGCTCTTCAAAAAACAATTTATTCTTTAGAAATTGTAGCTTATCGCCTTCTAGATTTAAACATCAAATACCTATAATTGTTATTTTGGGATAAAGCACAATAGCCAGGGAGATATCATGTGATAATGAGATTTAGCATGTTTTATTGTGTACAGGATGTTATTCAATGAAGTCGTTTAGTTGGAAATATAAGCGAACAATTTACATCAACCAATGAGTTGTTCAATAAAATTAACGTTGAAAATAAATTTAAATGTTTATTTTTATTCTCAGATGTCGTCACTCACATTTGTATAAGGTGTGTTGATCCTCAATTAAGTAACGTCATCGAGGAACAATCATTTATTCGTCTCTTTATTCAATTCTTATAGTAGATATGAAATTACGTCATCAGCGTTCACAAGTTGGATTATAGATTAAAATTGTTTTTTTAAAATTCAATTTATACATCATATAATTTCCCTTCTAGTGGGTCCCTTATGTGAAGTTTCATTTTCTGTGGTTCTCCCGTATCCCTGGTTTACCTTCCAAGGGTCTCCCCTAATTCGCTTGTTACCTTTCAGAGCCTGCCCCCTCAGCTGCGATTTATTTTTCAGTTGTCCCTCTATCTGCATATTCCTTTTCAGTAGTTCATAGACACATCATTTTAATTCTGTTCTTGTGTATTGATGAACTGTTCATAGATTTCACATTAGTGTAAGAACGAACTTTACTCGTGATAATGTTCTTCAATGGAATTATTGTCGAAAATAAGTTAAAATTGTCTACGTTTTTAACTTGATAGACTTAACGTACTTTTTTTACCTTAAGTTAATAAGTTGTTCGATGAATTTATTTTGAAAATCCACATACTTTTTTTAAAATCCTTAATTAATTAACTGTACAAACATTTTACTTCGATCAATATGTCGTCCAATGAAGTTGATGTCGGGAATAAAGTTTATCGTTCAATGAAGTTAACGTCGAAAATAAAATAGAAATCGTCCATTATTTGTTTTTAATAAACCCGATAAACTTATTTACTTAAGCTAATATGATTAATAAGTATTGAGGCGTTTTGAATGTTATTACGTATTTTTGTGCAAAGAAAGTAATCACGCATTCTGCATTCGGGAAATTGCGTATTTTCAAGAAGGAGATAAAAATCCCAATGGAGTTTAATTGAATGATACTTCAATACTCAATAATGAAATCACAACCATTTTCCAATGACAGCAGTTCAACGGGAAAGCAAATTTCAAGTTTATTACAGGAAAATGTTTGCATTAAAAGATACTCTTGGCTATTTAAAGTCACTGTCCTCCATAGCATAGAACTTTACTATACACTATAAATGACATATTAACGGATAGAGGAGATGATGGATTAAACCCAGACGTCGTTTCGTTCCATTTTTCAATGACCCAACTTCAGTTGTATTGCTTATAATCTGTAAGAGTGGAATACATTAAAACTTCCAGAACATTCTATTATATGTGAACATCTTTTAGAGAGAAATGTTCTTCGCTTGTCCAAGACTAAAAGAAACGACAGCCTAATTCACACAGCTGAACACATTTTGAAACTTGAAGCAAGTGTAATATGATTATTAGCAGAAATTATTAACTGGAAGAAGATTATCAGCTTCCTAATCTTACACGGAACAAAACTTCTGCAATGTGCTCTTTAGTATGACACCTGTGTGAAATCTTGGACAGCGTTTTAACAAAGACGGTTTTCGCACGCGTTAGGTTTGTTTTTTCACTAAATATATTAGCTTTATGCAAATGTTCCTGGCGCCATCTTCTGCGATATGTGAGGGAATTCTCAGAAATGTCTTTCAGGTTTACACAGCTTTTTATTATTTGTGTAGTTAGTCGATTTTTGTATTTGACTGGCAAAGAAATTGAATAGAAAGAAAGACTGAAACAAAGAAAAGACCAATGAAATAAAACAAAACAAAAAAAAAGAAAGAAAGAAGGGAAAATGTAAAGAGAAAACGAGAGAAAAAAACCGATAAAAATTTTTAAAAAAGGATGTGAAGGAAGACGGAAAGAAAGAGGAAATACAAACGAAATTTAGAAATTGAAAGGAAAAAGAAACAGGGGAAAAAGAGAAAAACGGATGATAATTAGATTCAAAGAAAGAGAGATAATTGAAACGAAACAAATGAATTAAAGATGAAAGGAGGAAAAAGATGAAAGAAAGAAAACAGTACTGGAGAGAGCAAAAAAAGAAAAAGAATGAAGGGAAAATTGATAGAAAAGGAAATAAAAAGAAGACTGAGGAAATAGAAATATGAAGAGATAACGTCAAATATTTATTCAAAAAAAAGGAAACGATTAAACGAACAGAAAATATAAAAAGAAAGTTTGTGATAGAGCAATTGAAAATGGAATTAAAGGTAGAAAAAATAAAACTGAAATGGAAAAAAAAGACGGAAATAGAGAGAAAGAAGACTTGAAACAAGATGAATTATTACAAAGATGAACAGAGCAAGAAAGAGTGAAAAAAGTATAACAACTTAAAAAAAGAATGCAGGCAGTGAAACAATAGAAAGAAAAAAAGGGGAAAAAAGAAAGATGGATAAAGATTGAATGAAAAAGAAAGGAAGAAAGATGAAAAGAAATTCAATGTCAAAAACGTCGTCTATAATGATGCGGTTGTCATTATTCAACACATGAAAACTATTTCCGGCAGCCGATATCAAAAGTGTTCCTTTATTTCCGTTCTTCTTCGGTTACGACCTTTCCCATAATGCAATGCGCTGCTATAACTTCAAACAGTGATATCGGAGCCATCTCTCTTTTCCTCACTAATTTTCTATTCGTTAAATTTTTTTTACGTCCTCTTCTTTTGTTTAAAATTATTCATTAAATCATATTTCCAAAGGCTGAAACTGCGATGCTTATATTTTCTTTTTGCTTTCACTTATTTCGGATAGAATACTTATTTATTTATGTACTAATTTTTCCCCACAGAAAACTTCATGGATGTATTTGAATTTCTATGAGGTGATATTTTTAGGAAAGAAATTACTGAACTATTGGCACGGGAAAAGTCCATTGTTTCAGATGGTCTGTGGAAAAACATCTTTTCAGTAAACATTGTTTTTTTTTTCAGTGGGACAGTTCGTTGTTACAGAGAGAACAATAGAAAAAAAGATCCCTGCTCATCGTGGCCCAGTCGTCAAGAGCTTGCCGCAGGTCTGGTAGGCCTCGTGTCAATCCACCGTGTAGTAATAGCACCTTAAAAAATGGTACTCAATGTCGTTTAGCTAGGTACTCATCAGAAGGAATATGATTGAAGAACATCTGTGCACGCTGCAACTGAGGGGTTATCGCAAATCCACGATGTATGCAATGTTTTTTTTTCAGATCGACAGGTTAAGCAACAAATCTATTCAGTGCTACAAGGAGAACGATGCTTCGACGGACGTGGCAAGCAGTAAACAGGTCTTACTAACAATGGCCCGTGTGTACTTAATCCCACCCCCGACATTCTCGGTGAGTATGCTAACTGTTTAGGGTGACCACAACTAAAGAAAGATCGGGACACCATAAAATGTATGAAAAGAAAAGAAACTAAGTTGGTATCGAGTATGGATCAACGATCTTACATAGAGCGAATCCGACCGTTAGAACGACCCATGTTGCTATATAGATGAGACAAAACCGATACGATTGGAACTTTCTGAATCCCTGAACAAAACCACGAGACTGACTACGATTGCCCTACAACGTACCAACAAACTAACGCATCAGCTAAGCACATTGAAAGTTAACCAAAACTCGGGAGTTCGTGATCATGTCTTTTACGCCATAGTTATCTCAGATTTGAACAGGCTATCAGAGTCTACAGTATCGGTTAGAACAGTAGGAGAGATTACAGAAAGACCGGGGCGTTGAACCAAAACTGACACTAAGCCCATATAATCTCTTACTAGAAAACGAGACCTATCTTTGGTTGCTAAAAAGGAAGTCTGGTGTAATGTAAGTCCCAAATGACTCAAATGAGATGGAGCCAAATATCAGCCGGTTTCACTTCTCTGTGAAGAGGTGATTTCTGAATGAAGCCTCAAGAGGAGAACAACGATACAGGATACTTTATGTAAGTACTCTCTCCAAGTCGTTTGAATTTGACTGGATATCTTCTAGGTTGGGATATAACTTCGAAAGAACGAAGATTCAAGAATGAGTTTCAATAAGGGCGGAAAAAGGTCTGGTTATTCACTCAATAGAAACTGTCATGCAACTAATTTCCTTAGTATATCTCGGAATTTTTGAGATGAGGTATTATTATTATTTCCATTAATATTCGGACCATCCTCATCTTGTAGAGTGCAACGGCCAAAACGTTGTATGAAAAACAACAAAGATGAGGATGTTCCGATTATTAATGGAAATAATAATTTCCTTAGGTTGTGAACCACGTGGGGGTGATCAAATAATTGAAAAAATGGTCAATGGATAAGTTACTTTTCTTGCCGTGTGATCATTAAAATAATTAAAATAGTTTGAATACAGCCACGCACAAATTAAGTGACTAGTTTAGCATACACCGTGCGTGAATTTTCTAACTAATTTGAACAGGTGATGAAAAGTGAATACTTTATAACAGTGTTGGACACAATATATCGTGAGGCAAGGTAAATTAACTATTATTCACTGCACCGAAACGCAATCTTCATTCAGGGAAAGTGATAGTGTGTAGGAGTATTAAGGATCGCATTGTAAGAACTCTTTCCAGAAGACCAAACATTTCGTTCAAATAAGTGCTATACCATACTAAAAAGTACTACACCAAAGCTATTGGTAGGGGTGATAAATGTGCACAGATCTTTCCGAAAATTCAACCATTACTTCCGTAGCCACATTCCCCCTCCCCCGTAATGTCATAGAGATTCACTGAGAAACTGTGGAGATATCGCGTTGACAAGAAAGAAAATTTGACGATATTATTATATGTTATTTGCTAACTGCGATGTCAGGGAGGTTTGTGCAAGAATCTGTCCCAAAATTCATCAAATCAATTGTCCTGTATTCCTCAAGATGTTATAAAAGTTCTTTGAGAGCTAACAGAGATATAGTGTGGACGTACATATAATCTTGGTGATATGTATTTTGAACGTATTAATACGACATAGAGAGGGTTGTTGTGTATGGATCCGTTCAAAACTTTTCAATTGTTACGTAGTATATTGTTATTATATTTAATAAAAAAATTACAGGACAATGAATTCAGATTACTTTTTTTTTAGACAGAGTAATTTTTTTCAAGTTGGACCAAAGTTTTTCCGCCCCCCCCCCCAACATAATCGATGAAGGTGATGTTGAAAAATTAGAGAAATGTTTAAAAAAAAGAAATGACAAATAAACCAGACGAACTTTTTACTTGACCCAATGTGATTATAAGTATATGTAATTATCTTCTAAAGAACATAGTCGAAATTGCACAGCTGAAGACATTTTTTTTCAAATCCTAAGCTAGTGTAACATGATTATTTACAAATTTGATTAACTGTGAGAAGATACTCTGCTTCATAATCAGTATCTCTTTCCCTCTCTCTGTCACACACACACAGATTGATTTACAAGTCACAAAACTTCTTCAATATCTTGTAAAGTATGACACCTGTGTGAAAATGTTGTTCAGCGCTTAAACAAAGGCATAGAATTTACACGTGTGGAGTTTGTTCAAATGCTAAATATATTAGCTTTATGCAAACGTTGTTGGCGCCATCTTTTGCACAATTCCAAGGAATTATCAGGAATGTTCTAGAAGTTTACTCAACTTTTTTTTATTACTTGTGCAATTATTCAGATGTAGTATTTTTGTTTGCACGGAAGAAAGGGGGAAAAAGTTCGGAAAAAAAGAATGGAAGGAACAGAAAGGAAGAAAACGTCAGACAAAGAGAGTGATCAAATGAGATATGATAAAATTGATGCGAAAGAGAAGAAAAAGTATGAAAAATAATAAAAAGAACGATGAAACAGAACGGAAGGAATGAGACAAAAGAAAAAGCGAGAAAGAAAAGAAGAATAAGAAAATGAAAGAGATTAAACAGAAACGGCAGGAATATATGAAAAAAAAGAACAAACGAAAGAAAGAAAAAATTCAAAACTAAGGAAGAAAGAAAGAAAAAGTTGAATCAAAGGAAGAAAGATTTTAAATCGTGGAAGAAACAAATGAAAGGAAAGAGTGAAAATGGGAAAAAAGGCAGCAATAATATGGAAGGAAGTCAAAAAGAGAGAAAAACGTAGAAAGAGAAGACGACTTTTTTAGAGAATCAAGAAAAGAAAGAAAAAGATGAAAAAGAGAAAGAATTGAAAAATATAAGAGAAAGAAACAGAACAATGAAGGTAGATTGATAGATAGATAGATAGGGAGAGAGAGAGAGAGAGAGAGAGAGAGGGAGAGAGAGAGATACACGGACAGACAGAGACAGAGACAAAGAGAGAGACAGAAACAAAGACGAATGGAAGGGGGAATAAATGAAAGAAAGGAAGATGAAAAGAAATTCCGTGTCATGAATGTCGTCCATAATGATATTGTCATCATCGAACACATGAAAACTATTTCCGGCGGCCGATATCAAAAGTGCTCGTTTATTTCCGTTCTTCTCCGGTTACGACCTTTCCCATAATGCATTGCGACGCTATAACTTCAAACAGTAATATCAGAGCCATCTTCCTTTTCTCGCTCCATTCTTTATTTGTTTAATTTTTCTTTTTCTTTTTTTCAATTTATCATAAAAACTCTTGACCCTAAAACTGCTATGATAATATTTTCATTTATTCTTTCTTACTTAGCAAAAAATTCTTATTAAGCACAATGCCAAGGAATTCTTAGAAATGTCTCTGAAGGATATACAGCTTTTTATTGCTTTTGTAATCAGTCACTTAGAGATGCCCCAACATATCAATTTTAGATTAAAAAAATTTTCACCAGCCCGCTCTCATAATCCTGCTAATTAATTTTCGAGAGTCCAACTCTACTGTCTTCTCTCTGATAGTTTAGAAAGGACAGCTACATCATCCTTTTCATTCGATGATGACCGTTTTTCCGTTGGTCCATCAGTAGTTAATTCAGATTATTGCACACAACCTTCAAAAACAAGACGATCCCGATTATCCTAAAAAGAAGAGTATACAACCAATGCATCCTCCTGATAGTCACTTATCGAGCTTTGAAGCTCCATAAGTAAATGTGAGGCCCAGCGTAATTCTTTCATGTGCACGTTGCATACTTCTCCGTTTGCGGGTTTGTCTTTTGGTTAGGTTCCATGTTTTATCTCCATAAGTGACTATTGGTAGGATGCATTGGTTATACACCGTTCTTTTCAGGATTAATGGGATCTTTTTATTTTCGAAGGTTGAGCTTGCTCTGCTAAAGCCTTGCCGTCCAAGTGTGATTCTTTGCTTGATTTCTTCTTCATTTGAGGGTGTCATGGAGATTCGTTGTCCTTGGTTGATGTAGTAATCCTTTGGCTACGTCCGATTATTCTCGTTATTTTCTTATATAAACAGTAGAACTTTTTCGCTTTTGTATCAGGTTTTTGCATTTCTTGAAGGAAAAAAAAAACACACGTCGTAAATGTTGCTTATCGTCTTCCATCTTCAACATTGCAATCAATGAATAAAATATACACCAACTTCAACTTTTTCGCTAAATGCCCGCTGATATAACAGCTGTCAGAATATAATTGGAAGCGATCTTTTTTTAATGAATTTGGTTTAAACCAAATGCCTTTAATGGCATTTAACGACAGACACATACATAATTTACAAGTCTAAGGAAAAAAATTAGTAGCTAGGAGATAGAATTACTGAAACAGACATAGGTCAGCGTTTAAATACTTGGTTTTCTCATCTTGCTCCACACAGTATAAAAACAGGTCTGTTTAGTCATGCTTGCTATTTAGCTAGTACTAGACCAATTTTTTTTTTCTTTTTCTTTTTTTTTTTTTTTTTTTGATGACCAATTACAAAATTGGGAGAAAAGTGTGATCAATAAATAAGTTATTTGTTGAACGAACTTGACGACGGAATTCAACCTCACTTGGATTACTCACCAGACCTCTCTCTTCGACCAACTACTTTTTTAAGCATTCTTACAAATAAAAGACTTTGAACAACAAGCAGCTGCTCAAAATGCTTTTAAATAATTCATTGTTTCCGGGAACGATGTCTTCCTGGAATAAATGGATGTACCTTCAGATAACAAAAATGTAGAGATTGAGAATGGTTCGTATTTCGATTCGTAACTTTTATTCCAATCTGAGATATTATGCTTTAAAGTTGATGCTGGAAAAACTGCAATTATTTTCTCACCAACGTGATACATTGGAAGTGCGAAAATCGTGCATGCAAGGCCATACCTCTCACAAACAAAGCTTATGATGAACTTGAGACGGCTGGATAGCATAACAATGCTTCCATAGAGGTGGGAACCAATGCAAGAATTACCGTCTCGAGCATCAGAGTACAAACAATCTAATTTTGTAATACCCTTGGCTTATTTACGGCCTATGAACTTGGGAATTCAAATCACTGTGTAATACTGCTAATTCCTCTAGTTAAAAGCCTCTGTTGTTCGAAGTTCAATGACTAGAGCAGTGAAAATTAGTCACCCAAATATTTGGAAGCTAAGTAACGCATTAAGAAGAGGAGAAATTTTTTCAAGAGCTGAATTGCAAAGATTAAATCTTCAAAGAGAAAATACACCCAAAACATACCAAGATATGAATAAGCGTTTAAAAATGTGATAGAAACAATTAGTAACAAGAGCTTCAATTCTGAGAACCAGTAATACATAATCTTGAATTTCACACTTTCGATATCCAATGATTTAAACTTGAGTTTCATTTTTTATTGAACGACCGTTGCTACCGAAGTTGGCAAACGGTCCTATCCCTTTTTTTCATACATGTGTGTGTGTGTGTATGTGTGTGTGTGTGTGTGTGTGTGTGCGTGCTTGTGTACTTGGGTTGTCAAGCTCTCCCAGCCACACCGATTCGTCTACCAACTTGACAATTGGCATCAGTACTCCACGAGACCCTTTCTACTTTTTTTAAATTTCTATTATTTTTTTCTCATTTTGCCCTTTTTGGGTCTCATTTTATCGATTGAATGATAACATCTATATACTTGAATGTTTGAATATTTCTACATTTTTTACCGCATTTTAGATGCTTTCCATGAATAAAATTTATTTGGACTACTTTTCTTTGAGAGGATTTTTTACCCGAGTTCAAATTTTGACGCTATGGTTGTTCCATTATCGATAAAGATGGCTTGCTTGATTTGATATTTTTTTCTTCAAATATATTGATTGTTGCAGACATTTTTGAATCTTAATGAATAAAAGATTAAACTTTAGTTTTAGCTTCTTTCAATTTTTTTATCTATGTTTCTCCGAGGCCTCGGATAAATCTTAGAGTCGGTGACTTATCGTCTTTATCGTCTTTTTCATTAGTTCACCATACGACATATATCACTGACAAACACATTTCCAGTTACCAGTTTACCATATGCCATCAATACCATTATCAATCACAGGTCGCCTCCGATAAACTGTGGTTTAATATACCGCCATGTCATACCAAACGTTTCGAAAATGGTACCCAAACGCCTTTCCGCTAAGTGCTAAGCACTCAGTATAAGAATTAGGATTGAGAAACTTCTTTTCGAAGTGATTCAGCTACGGCAAAATCACGTTGGATACATCTCTTTCAATCCAAATTCTCATATCGTTTATTTTCAGTCTCTTCGTTTCTTTCGAAGTTTGGCACAAGGTGATTATTGAGTTCTATAGACAATTTATGTTATCAATATTTGATTGACATATGAAGGGGTGGAGATAATTGATGGATAATTCAATGATTATCCGTATCCTAACCTGAACATTGTATTTTTCCGTAAGGGGGAAAATGCATACACACAGACTCAGACGTGCGGTTTATATATATATATATATATATATATATATATATATATATATATATATGCTTGTCAGTTCAATATTGAGTCCGTGTCTCAATGGAGAAGATAATGTGTGAAGAGATTCTCAACAACATATACACAATACACCTACGTTTATAACTGGAAACACACACATATAGACACACATGCACATACACAGACACATATATGTATATCATATAATGTTATTCTCAGATGAATATTCATCTGACTAATGAAGTTTACAGTGGAACAAAATCAACTTTAAGAGTAAGTAACTTTTTGCATCATATATATATATATATATATATATATATATATATATATATATATGTGTATAAGGGGAGAAAGGGAGAGAGAGAAAGGGGGTTGAGAGGGAGAGAGATTGACAGATAGTCATGAGCATTGGAATGGAAATCGAATTTATTACCAAATACATTTACACGATCAGGTCAGAAAGTCGACATGAAAAGAATAAAAAGTATTTTTGTTCATTGTTAGATGAATAAATATGCATATATATATATATATATATATATATATATATATATATATATAGAGAGAGAGAGAGAGAGAGAGAGAGAGAGAGAGAGAGAGAGAGAGAGAGACGGAGAGAGACAGACAGACAGACTGACACAGAGGGGATCATACATGCATATATACATACATACATACCTACAAACAAAAGAATTGAGATAGATAGATAGATACATACATACATACATACATAGGTGGGTAGATAATGAAAGAGAGATAAGTAGAAATAACGTATTTCAATCCTACATTTAAAGGAAGTAATTAAGTATTATGACTGGTGACTTTGCCTAAAACTATTAAACGAGGATCACCCTATGCCGTAGTAATCTTTGACATTTTCTCATCCATGACTCACTTCCAGATGACTCCTAATATTCTTTTTCTTCTCAAAAAGTGGTGCATAGGGAAAAAAAAAGAACTCCTCCGCTTAAATCCGTAATTTCAAACCACGTACTTTTCTAAGAAAACATTTTTTTTACAATTTTAGGTCCTTTAAATCCAAGAGACTCTTGACTCATCCGATTTTTTTTCTTGGTTTCAGGGGGAAAAAATCAAAGTTTCACGGGAGTGTGTCTTATAGAAGAAGAAGAAGAAGAAGAAGAAGAAGAAGAAGAAGAAGAAGAAGAAGAAGAAGAAGAAGAAGAAGAAGAAGAAGGGAGGAAATGAAGGGAAGAAGGAAAATATTTTGAATTAAGGTCCACGAATAAAGAACTTACGGTTCAAGTAAAAGAAGGTACATTCGAAATTACTGTTCATATTTTGAATAAAGGTGAACATTTCGCATAAAGGTCCGCCCATTTGAACAAAAGTACTAATGATTTGAATAAAGGTACTTATATTTATAACAAAGATGCATGGTTTAGATAAAGGTTCATACATTTTGTACGAAGGTACTTATTGGTCGAATAAAAGTACCTATATTTCGCATAAAGAATAAAGAATAGGCTTGATGGATTTTGCTGGATATGTACAAGTCTTTTCAAAAGCACTTATCGATGCAGAAACTAACACAAAATATTTAGCTGTTTACATGTTTGGGTGAAGAAAAAACTGTGGAGTAAATAGCGTTTGTGGTCGTTCTGTAGGAAACGAAGTCGGGCTGTCATGGATGTGAGTAAGAGGGATAGGCTTTGAAATGTTCTCTTGTACGACAGGGATGAGACAGACTGTCGTGATATGTTTGGGCTTTAAAGATAACCTCGTCAGAGGACACAATAATCATCCAGCTCGATGCGTTTTTTTTTCGTGGAACCTAGCCTATGCTCTTGGCCGCGCTACAGAGAATATAAATAAACGCGAAACAGCAGCCAAACCAAATTGCAGGGACAGATTGAATAATTGGACGACAATATATTTTCGTTCGCAGGCTGTTTTCATATCTGAGCAAGTGAAGCGTATATTATGTAAATGATAATCAGGTGGGGCAAAATAGTTTATTTCCATATGATAATGACTGAAATGGTGGGAGCAGAATAGGTGGTTATAGAAAATAATGAGAAACGTTTAGCAATGTCGCATTGAATACATTGGTTCTCGTACCATGTTCGAAGTTAAGCAACGTCGAGCCAGATCATTACCTATATTCATGACTGTCTGGGTTTTTCGGTTCGTTCTACCGTGTCGTTGGAGCACCTATCACGAGTGTTATCTCCCTCGATTGTTTCTTGAGCAAGATGATATAGCCCACCCCTCTCAAGGCTTCCTCATTCCCACTTTTACTAGAGAGGCATTTTTAAAGTTCTAGGTATGACTTGGCCACGATTTGAATCCACGACTAACCGAACTTGATCTCAGTTATCATATTTTTTGTGGTAAAAGTCCATGAAAAAATTTTTTAAAATACAGAATTGAATCGTCGGTGGTGAAATGAGAACGACAAATAGATGAAAGCTGATTTATATGAGGTTTTGACTGCAGCCTAACTGCGAATTACGGCCGAATCACGTTGGATACAAAGTTAAGTAACGTCCTGCCTGGTCATTCCTTAGATGGGTGACCACTTCTGAATACCAGTTAGTGTAAGTGAGTGAAGGTGAAGTCTGTGACTCTACTTCGGTTGCTTGTCACCCCTAAGTATATTTTCATATACTGCAAGCTGAGACAAAAAAAATGTGATATGTGGAACCCTGGGTAGGTACGTTTCCTAAAATAAGTGTGAATACTGCAGAGAACAAACTATGGGGCAAATTTAGAATTTAGAATCGAACCCTCCACTAAAAAAAGATAATTCAGGGAGGGGGGTCAGGTGAAAGAAGAAATTTTTTTCAAGGTATAATGAGGTGTAAAAGTTTAAATTTTCATATGTTAGTTCCATTGCAGCAGCTTGCTCATTCAAAACATGCATGAGCACATAACCAGCCAGACTCGCTTAAAAGCTGAAGAAACCCTCGTTGATAGTCTTAGTTGAGAGTTTCTCATATAAGATATGGATTGAGACGTTGAAAACACGTCAGAATGTTGGACAACTGCTTGTTGTCACAACGTGGATCCCCAGAGATCATATGCAAAATTGTTGCCAACAGATAGTAAGAGGGTGTGACAAGCCAGATGAAATTAGAAAGTATTGGCTCAAAAATGCCCATGATAGATAGGTCTGGCGAATCTTGGAGAAGTTCTATGTCCAACGATATTTACTCAAAGGCTGCTGACGATGAGGACGATGATGATGATATGAGATGAGGAAGGAGGGCTTGGAAAACTAAACATTCGCAGGATGCATGAGAAGTAGAGGTGGGCTAGGTGGGTAACCTTAATTGGAACATTTGGCAAGAAAAATACCAGAAGCTCCGGAAGAGCGGGAGTCACTGAGAGCACCAAGGGATTGGGGATCTGTTGGGAGCTATGATTGCCAACATATTGGCAGGGCATGACTCATGAAGAAGAAGAAGAAGAAGAAGAAGAAGAAGAAGAAGAAGAAGAAGGGTAATTACAACGGGATGATTATGATAGAGAGTTGAATCAACAAGAAAATGAGTATTGAGAAGAGAAAGAAGAATATAATCACCAGAAAGTGAGAAAAGAGGATCAAAATGAAATAGGAGAGAATGAAGAAGAAGAAGAAGAAGAAGAAAGAAGAAGAAGAAAAAAAGAAGAAAAAAGAAGAAGAAAGAAAGAACAGAGAAGAAAAAAGAAAAACAAATAATAAGAAGAAAATAGAAGATAAAAAAGAAGAAAATAGAAGAGGAAAAAAGAAGAAGGGGAAAGAAGAAAAAGAAAAAGAAGAAGAAAAAAAAAGAAGAAGAAGAAGAAGAAAAATAAGAGGAAGAAGAAGAGAATGAATGACCAGACGAAAGAAAAACTAGTCTTGTTAGTCGTTCAAAACAATCACGTGACGAACTGCTTTTGGCAGCAAACTGCGTTTGGATTGATCAATTAGAACATCGGATATTCGAGTGATCAAATGATAAGTCACTTCCCTCGCCTTTTGTTTGACAGAGATCACCAGAAAAAATCTGAATTTTCCCAAAGCAAGCGTGAAAACTGCCAAACGCGAAGTAGAGGGCCGATTTACAAATTGAACCCTAACTAAAAAGATATTCAGACTGTGCGTGTGTAGGGGGATCAAGAACTTTTTTTATTCACATAACATGGTGTTAACGTTCAGATGTTTGTCCCTCAAGATCCATTTGGCGCAGCCTGTTCTCGGCAAAGCAGACCACTCCATCTAACTGGGACAACGAATCTCCTTGAGGAGGAAATCAAGCGGAGAATCACTTTAGAATGGCGAGCCTTCGGCAGAGCATGCTCAACTTTCAAAAACCAGCTGATCCCAATAATCCTTAAAAGAAGAGTATACAACGAATGCATTCTTCCGATAGTTACTTATGGAGCTTAAACATAGAACCTAACCAAGAGACAGACCCATAAACTAAAAAGTATACACCGTGCACATGAGAGAATCATGCTCATCCTTATATGGAGAGATCACAAGACAGCACAGTATACGATAAGGAATCGGGAGTCCGATGCATCATAAAAACTACCAAAAATCTCAAATGGCAATGGGCAGGCCATGTTCTCCGACTCTCTACATGGATCCGCAGAGATCTCATGAGAAGTCGAGGCCAACAGAACAAAAGATGGAGATATGAACTAAACAAGTTCAGGAAGCACTGACTCTGCGACGCCCATGATAGAGAATTGTGGCGAATCCTGGGGAAGGTCTATGTCCAACGATGGACGTTAAAAGAATGATGATGATGATGATGATGATGATGATGATGATGATGATGATGATGATGATGATGATGATGATATTTGCACAAAACATACATACATAGCCAGCCAGACTTTAAAGAAAAACCCTCCACTGCCAATTTTGGTTGAGAGTTCCTTATAGAAAATTAGTATCGAGACGATGGAAATAATCAAGGGACGAAATAATCAAGATGAGTGGAATAAAAAAAAAACAAAGAAGAGACGAATGTTTGTAATTAAAGGTGAAAAATGCAGCGATTGAATTTGTCCGAAAAAAGGGGAAGAGAACTCTGGTCTAACAAGATTCATGTTGTTCCATCAAAGGAAGTAAAATTAACCAGAAACCCAAGATGGCCGACGTTACACAAGTGGTCTGGCGTCATACGGCGCGAAAGAGGAAGATTCTCATCTAAATATAGTCTGCAATTAACATTGAGATTGATGCAAAGAAACAAAACAATAACTTTGTCTATTTATTTCATTTGCAGGAACAGGAGCACGGACAAGTTGCCAAAATGAACGAGAAATTGAAAAATATAAGTACACATATATACACACACACACATGCATATATATATATATATATATATATATATATATATATACACATACACACGCACAGTATATGTGGTACAAATCAGGCTAGCAGTATAACATAATATAATAATATATCAATAATATAAAACCACTTCTGAAATGTAATGGATTTATTTCATAGAGTGCTCGATACATACAACTTTTTACTATTGGAGTTTTATAGTAGAGCTGGAAATAAATAGTAGAATGTGGATTCGCCTGATGAGGCCCAAAGAGGGCAGAAACATGAGCTAGTTTGTGTAGGGAATCCATATTCTACGATCTATCCATTGATGCCCCTCTCTTCAGGGTTGAGCACTCTTTAAGTGAAGTAACTCATCCATCATAAGCTTACGCAATGCCCTTCCATAGGAATAGAGCACTCTGGTGGATGAGATTTCTTTGTATATAGATATAACGCTTAAATTCAACCTTACGGATTGTCCATTTCCGTAGTCCAGAGGTAGGATATCGGTCTACATGTCTGAAGTGAATGTTTCAACTCTGCCTCGCGGATGGGATGTCTATGGAATGTCTATAGCCACACTGAAGAGATTAAATACATAGAAACAGCTGTCTGGATGACAATAATTAATGCCCCTCTATTTAAGGTTGAGCAGTCTTTAAGTGAGGTAACTCTTCCATTGTCAGCTTATATATATATATATATATATAAAAAAGATTCTTCGTATATGCAAATTGGTTGATTTATTTTAGATCCCTATTTAGTGTTCTATCCCTTCGGAAGAGCATTGCATTGGCTTTTAATGGATGAGTTACTGCATCTAAAAAGTGCTCAACCCTGAATCATGGTCTAAAGGATGAGATGTTTGATCAACACTACTTGAGAGACCTTTATATTAATTATATGAATTGTTTCTTCATATTTACTTTGTGTTTGAAGCTGTAAAGTTTTGTAGAATATATATATATATATTTATACAGACACACAGACACACACACACACATATATATATATATATATATATATATATATATATATATATATATATACCATTAGAATGTCCGACAAAGAGCGCCTTTTTATTCTTTTAATGGTGTTTTTGTGCAAGCGCACGAATCTTTAAATTTGATGCATATAAACATTGTCTCAAGACCCGTTGACTTGTATGAAAACAAGAGATATTACTAAAAGATTGGAAAGATATCCATGGTCTACCATTATCCAAAAAAAATGCATTGATATTAAATACATATATATATATATATATATATATATATATATATATATATATATATATATAATGATACAAATAAAAATAAGATAGAGAGAGAAAAATAGTAATAGAATCTAGGTATAGAAAATGCTTCACGTTAAAAGCAAAAATAAAATGGAATAGAACTAGTCATAAAAATTATGATTGTGAAAACGTTACATCTAAAAGAAACAATAAGATGCAATAAAACTAGTCATCTAAAATTTACAATAGGCAAATATGCGAATTTCTACTCTATTTGTTCGCTCATTGACCTCATGGGATGATTCACTCTCCCATGATGACATAACAATGAGGATAACACAGAAGAAACAATTAAGACTTTACGTATGATCACATATTAAAACAGTTTGAATTGAGTTCAGACTCGGAAGAATATGCAATTAGAATACTTGAATTATAAAAAATAAATTACCTGATAAATTAGCTCTAGGTTTTTCCGAGCCGATCTGTGCATAAATAACTTCGTCATTTTTTACAGGTATATGCTAGTGAAATAACAATATCACAAATGTTTAAAAATGAAAGCAAAAATGATATGTGAGAAAACCAGTAATGCAATTATGACAGGGGGAATGAAAGCATTGATAAAATGATCCCGTCATCATAATAATAATAATAATAATAATAATAATAATAATACGTTTTTCATCATCTATCGTTGGATATAAATCCTCCACAGACCTCTCAATCATAGGCATCACGGAGACAAAACTTCCTGAATTTATCTAGTACATCTTACCAATTTATATTCTGCTGGCCTCGGTTTCGCATATGATGTATGGGAATCCATCTTGTCGTGATGTCCATCAGTTGTTCACCATTCTTGCAACATGACTAGCCCATTGCCATTTGGGCTTTTTAATTGATTATATGATATCACAGTCTCCTGTTTTCTTCCCTGATACACTGTGCTGTCTTGTGGTATCTCCATGTATGGCTGAGCATGATTTTCTCATGTTTACGTAGCGTTGTTATCAGTTTGAGGATAAGAGATTGGGTTATGTTCCATGTTTCAGCCCCATTGGTGACTCTCTGGAGGATAACTGGTTGTATACTCTTAGTTTCAGGGCGAATAGGATTTTCTTCTTTCTGAAGGTTTAGCTTGCTCTGCCGGAGGCTCACCATCCTAGATTGATTTTTCGCTTGATCCCTTCTTCTTTTGAGGATTTCATGGATTTTCGTTGTCCCGGGTAGATGTCATGATCTTCTTTCTCCAACTTTACATTTCGGATCTTGATGGTATTAGGATCGTAATAATAAAAGTACTTCGCATAAAAGCCACAATAATAAGGTGAAGTGAGAATAGTAATAAATTAATGATAGTCAAGACACCTGATCAAGAAGATATCAACAGTAGAGAGAGGCAGATGGGTCCATGAGAGGAGCAGATGGTGCAGAGAAAAAGAAGAGGTGGTTTAGAGGGGAAGGGGTTAATAATGAACCCAGAAAGGATTTGAAATTGCACTGAGACATGACATCGAAGGAGAGACCGAAGAAGAGTGGGAAGCATAATCGTGGGTCAGTATTGTCATCCCTGTCCTGAGGCATCACCGAGTTCTTCTCCCTCCTGTCAACTCTGCCACGCCCAATCCTAATCAGGAATCGAAGCCATGGCTTTTTGCATCTTGTCCAACGTTTTAATGGAGCCGGAGGTAGGGCTTTTGCCGAATAAACTAGGACACGTTCCGAAATGTGTCACTGGTAAACATGTTGGTGGAATGAAAGACAGCGCATGCGCAGTCACGTCAACATTAACACCCACCACTCAAGCATTGGCTTAAACTATCTACTGGGTTAAACCTTCTAGGGCTTTCGCCTTCTATCTCTCTCAACCTCTCCTATTTTCTCCCCCTTTCTTTCGTTCTCTTTCTCTCTTTCCCAAGACTCAACTCCCTCTCTCCCTCCCTCTCTCTCTCTTTCTCTCTCCTGCCTCTCCTCCGTCTATATATAGTGTATCTTGAGCTATGATATAGCAAAACGCTGTGACTTGAATTGTACGAATATTTCAATCTTAATTCTTCAATTTTAATTCATTGAAAATAGTCATTTTGATAAAACTGGAAGGCGACATATGTTAGTACAATCATCATCATCATCATCAGTCTTTCAGCGTCCGTCGTTGGACATAGACCTGCCCCAGGATTTGCCACACTTTTCTATCATGGGCGTCGCGGAGCCAGTACTTCCTGAACTTGTCTAGCTCGTCTCTCCATCTAACATTTTGCCGGCCTCGGTTGCGCATGTGGTTTCGGGGAATCCATGTTGTGAGTCGTGATGTCCATCGATTGTCAGCCATTCTTGCAACATGGCCAGCCCACCACCGTTTGAGATTTTTTATGGATTCTATGATGTCTCTAAATCTTGTCTTTTCCTGGATGTGCTGTGCTGTTTTGTGGTCTCTCCATGTGAGGCCCAGCATTATTCTTTCATGTGCACGTTGCATGGCTCTCAGCTTACGGGTCAGTCTCTTGGTTAAGTTCCATAGTTGGTACAATAAATGTGATTTATTATCCATCTAAACTATTTTCGTTCCTGTCAACTTTAATCATATATATATATATGTGTGTGTGTGTGTGTGTGTAATTAACTAGGAAATAGGTATTAAACTGGACAGATATAATTATAAATTGCATGATATCGCTTAAAAACTCAATTCCAAATGATCACCCGTTAATGAACAGTGAATGTTATCATTTGGCTCAGACAGCGTAAATCAAATAAAAAATTAAAGGAATTGAAGCTGCTGCGAGGATTAAGATTTCAAGAGTTTATTTTGTCCTTTGTAGTAACTTTGCAGCTATTTAGCCAAATGTTAAGGGCAACACTACTTTGAAGCAGCTACCCTATCGGTCGCAGGTTTGATTGCTACCACAGCCCCATTTTCTTTGATTGTCCATTCTATTTATGTTGTATAGGACACATGATACGTTCAACATGACATAACAGGAGGTCATATCAAATATATTTTCAATTTGATATGACAAACTACAAGACACACACACACACACACACACACACACACATATATATATATATGTATATATATGTTTTATTATGATCAATGCTTACTTATTCAGGGTTGAGCACTCTTTAACTGAGGTAACTCGTTCATTATGAGCTTATGCAATGTTTTTCCAACTCAGGAATAGAGCACTCTGGTGGATGGGAAATTTTGCACGAGTAAAAATGTTGCTCAAGTACAACCTTCCTGACCTTCCAGTTCTGGGCAGAGGTAAAATGCCAGTCGCTGGGTCCGAAGCAAAGGATCGATCCTACTTCGTGGTACTGGATGGGATAATGGATAGTCTATAGCCACACCGAAGAGTTGTAATACAACGAAGCAGCTATCTGTGGATGACTCAATTATTTATTTATTATATATATATTATAATTATTAATGATTGAGTCATGTATGAATACGTTATATTATTTGGAACTCTATTAGAAATGACCTATCACTGCTACGCAGAGAATTAGTCATTGGGCGTAGGCAGTGTGAATAGAGAAGACAATAGAAGGAAAAATAGTGAGAAGTCACTTTTAAATACGATTTTTAAAAAATATAACGAATTCATAAATATCCTATCAGATGATATATCCATTTTCTTAATAAAATAATGACTCATGTTAGAAATAACATGGGTAGACATGGACAGTGAATGAACAAAATAAGAAGAGTGGGGTCAAAGCAGTTATTTGGATCATCTTTCGACTCTCAATCACTCACTTCCTTCTGCTTCCCTTTCCTTCTTTTCTTTCATCCTCCTTCCTCACTTCCCTTCTTTCCTTACTTCCCTGTTTACTTCCTCATTTCTTTCCTCCCTTCACCCTTCCTTCCAATTCTCCCTCCCTACTTCTCTTTCACCCTCGTTTGCTTCTTCATTTATTCTTTCATTCTCTCTCTCCTTCATTTTACTGCCCTCTATTCTTTCCTTCATACTCCTTCCCTTCCCCATTACTTCTTTTTTTCTTTCAATCTTTTCTTCCTTCTTTCTTTCTGAATTTCTCTCTCTCTCTTTATTATTTTTTCCTCCTCTCTCTTTCTCCCTCCTCTCCCCCTCTCCCCCTCTCTTCTCTCCTCTCTCTTAAGAATTCTCCCTTCCTTCTCTATTCTTCTTCCTTTCCTTCATTTTTTTTCTTTCCAACTTTTCTTCCTTCTTTCTTTCCGCCTTTCTCCCTCTAACATCCCTTTTCTCTTTCTTCATTATTTCCTTTTTCCTCTCTATTCCTTCCCCCTTTCATCCTTCCTTCTCTCCTCCTTCTCTTACCACCCTCCCCTCTTTTTCCCTTCCTCCATAGTTTCCTCACTCCACCAATCCTCTCCTCCCTTGACTCCCTCCTTCCTTTGACTTTTTCCTGTTCCCTGCTCCTTCCCTCCCTTCCTTCCTCTCTTCATTCATTCATCCGTTCTTGCCTTCCATTCATTTATTTCCCAATCTCCTATTCTCTTAAAAGAAGCCTCATTAATGCTCGCTTGATGCCGTTACACACGCAAACGCCCCCTTTGACATCCAGTATAAAACTCTACCATTACCCATCTGACACGCGTTCAAGACATTTCTATTTCCCGCCATAGCAAGATTAATTTCAACACAAATAACTGCCATTTTCTTCGGTTCCACTTTTGATGGTTTATTTCGTGGATACCAGTGGGCGTTAGTACTAAATTGCGTGACGTCACACCATCTTAGCTTCAACTCATCAACTGCGGATGACGGAAACTTCTATCATTCTATGGCTGGCTAACCCGACTCGATTTCTGCTTCGTCTTGATTGATGGTGGTTCAATTCTGTCATACAAAGGACAAGAGATTTCATCTGTCAATGGATAAGTATAACACTCGCTACTAATCACATTAATGCTATTAAACAATCACCAAGTTTTATGCATAATCAACGTGATGTTAATCAATCTTAAGCCTAGTCTGGCTCGAGGTGACATTTTTGGAGTGCCCACAGAGTAGTGTACTCAGCACAGTGAATAATGTCTACACAAATAGGTAGTATTTTCTTCAGCCCGACTCCTTATGGTTTATTTCATGAATATACGTGACGGATGGACTTAAATTAAGTGACGTCACACAACTGTTTCCTTCATCCATTACCTATGTTTCTGTCATTCTGCCCTAAATTTTCAACAAGCACTTTTTCTATCCCATTACAAATACTTCAATGAAATTTCATCATCATCATCATCATCATCATCATCATCATCAGTCTTTAAACGTCAGTCGTTTGACATAGAGGAAAAGAAATTCTTTATCGATGGAATTCGAATCGTGGGTAGACAAACTTGTGTATCATTTTTTTTAAACAGTTTTTGTTTCGTTTACCTGTGTCAGGTGTTAATATGGACATACGAGGAAATATTGGAATACAATGAAAGTGAGTGTACCTGGTACACAAATATCTGAAACTCGAAATAACATGTGTGCACGCGTATCTTCGTATGTGTGTGTGTGTGTGTGTGTGTGTGTGTGTGTGTGTCTCTCTCTCTCTCCATATATATATATATATAGATAGATACATATATCTTGATCAGTGCAGGGCTCAATATTTCAGTAAGTGAATAAAAGAAAGCTTTCAATTTCTTTTAATTAGCAAAACCCTACAATCTTGAAAAGTACAAAAACGACACCTCATGGTCTGTTAATTTCTGGAAATTCAGGGATAGAGGAAAAAATCCACACGATAGAGTGTAAAATATCTGAAAAAAGGCAACGTGTGTGCAAACACTATTTCAAGCTGAAAACTGTGCCTCTCACAAAAACTACAAATTTTTAAATTTAGGGATGGAAATAAATTACCCAGGTCAGAGATCGGGATCAAATGTCAACACAGGAAAAATTTACTGTTAAAACCTCACAAAGTAAGAAAATAAAAAAGGTACTAAACTTGCCCAGTCAGCTCACAAGAACAAAAACAAAACAAAAAGAAATAAGATAAACTGAGAAATCAGAAAATAACTAGCAATAAGAATAAAGAAAAAAAGCTGAATAAATAATTTACTATGCTCGAAAACGATAGGGGTAAACTTTAAAGCTGATCAAAATAAAACAAGATAATACAATGAGGTAACGAACCTTGACAACCAAAGAGAAATTAGACAAAAAATTTCCATTTTGTGAAAAAGCAAAATAATAAACCAAATCAAGTTAAATGAAATAATACAATGAGCTAACAACCCTTTGACTAAGAACAACCAAAAACAAATTCGAGAAAGAATTTCCTTCTTGTAAAAAAGCGAACCAATAAACAAAATATAAACTATCTTTGAAAACAGGTAAATATTGTAAGTCAAAGATGAAAGTTACTTAATCAAATAATAGTTATCAATTTAACAAACAAATAAAACTGTATTCACAAATAGTTATTTAAAAAAGACACTTCAGAGAACAATTGAAAGCAAAAGCAACTAATCGTAATTATTGCAAGTTAAATTATCATAACCCATTCGAAATTTCGTCAGTGGAATTTATCTTCTGGGTAGATATACAACTATAAGGCCAAGTCAAATTGTCCATCTGAGGAGCTGAATTAAGCGAAACGAAGGTATACCATTGTTATAGACAAACTTTATGTATTTCATTGAAACATTGTTTCTATTATAAGTATTGGGCGTTGTTGGAATAAAGACTATTCAGAACAATATATACGACCTGTGATATATATATATATATATATATATATATATATATATATATATATATATATATATATATATATGATGAAAGCCAAGCACTGTAACATTGATGAATGGAATTTATCCGACTGCGTTCTTCTCGGGCTATGTTGAATGGGATGTATATGTGTTGAATGAGTGTTTTTAGTATTCATTGCACACAATCGTCTCTTCTCCATTCTATTAGACGGGGACTCGGTATTTGTCTGACGGAGGGAGCCTGCTGCAAGTCCGGCACCACCACCGACAATCTACACATGAAGCATAAGTATCCTATTCGCACATAAAATGAGATGAAACAAGTATTTGGATAAGAGCCAATTATTTATTTAATATACTTCCGATGCTCACATTAACACGGATGATGTATTCAATATATTCGTATAGCATCAACAATTACTATCGGAAAAAAATACATACTTATGGAATTATGATAAAGAATTGAAAAGAAAAATATATAAGCAAAATGAACGGTGGGGAAAAAAGTGATCGGATACATTGATTTCATATCTTAACATTCATCCTCGACAAGATTTTTGTTTAATCTTGGACGACTCTTCCTTGCAGAAGACCTTAGAATCGTCCATGATTATGGGCTCCCTCTGATGAATTCGATCTTTAAAGCGTCGCCTTAATTTTTAAACGGATTCAAATCAGGAGATTGACGATGCCACTGAACTAACTCGGCATTAATCTGAACAAACCATTCTCCAATCATGTTATTTTGATGGAAGATCCAACCTACTTCAAATAGATAGAATTAGTGACTTACGACATTGATGAAATCACACCTGAGTTAAGTATTGTTGGAACATTCTAAATTTTCATATACATATACTAGACCAACATTCCTTCTTAAATAACATTTTAAAAAAAAATTTTTATTATGAACTTTTAATAATGTTTGAATACTCTCTTCTCCGTCATTACTTTTGATTAGATTCCATTCTGCATTGTTCCTTTGGGAATATGAATTTTTTTTCCTTGTTGATAGTTAATTTCATTTCAAAATACAACACCTGTGTAAATTTAAAATAGAAGTGAGCATTGGGAGTATGTTGAATGAATATTATGTGTCCAAATACTTGTTTTGCTAATATCTACAGGCCAACCAGTAAAAACACAGTTCATTATAGTGCAGCTACTGTTATGACACGTGTGGAATATGCACTCAAAAATTATCTTCTAGCTCCTAAGTAGCTAGATCTATCAACAAAATAGCTAAATCGATCCATATATTTAGCTCCAAGATAGCTAAAATTATGGTAGCTCTGTTATAACGTAGTTGTGGTGCTATCGGACCCAAAGACTACGTTATAACGTGGGATATTCAAGCAAACTTTTTTGGTCACTCATTTTTGTAGCATATATTTTGTCAACGCTCCCGTCTTCCATAAAGTTGACGGTAAGTTTACAGTAGAACAGTCTTACTTTCAATGGTGATTATTTTGTTTCACCATGAATTCGTGTTGATTTAATTGCTAGCCAATTATTTTAATAAGCTAATAGAATTCTTAAAACCAGAAAAAAACGGAAAATAATTTCTTTTTGCTTCTTTCGATTGTACTTGAAAATTGATTGAAAATGTTATCCGTGAATTACTGATATTCTACTGAGACAGACCGTCTCTTAGTTTTCCAATTCAGTTATTTTTCTATTCGAGCGAAGGATATCTAATTCTTAAGAAAGACACAGAAACAACAGGTTTCCACGTATTTACCAAGATTGAACCAGAGTGCAGAGAAATGAAGCAAATGACAATATATATATATATATATATTGTTAATAGATGTATAAATTTAATTCAAATACAATTATTTTCGCTTACTGTCAACTCTATGTATTGTCGAATATAACGAATCCACAAGCTAATTAGATAACTAAATACATAGTCTAGAATACATATATATATATATATATATATATATATATATATATATAGAGAGAGAGAGAGAGAGAGAGAGAGAGAGAGAGTCCAGATAGCTTTACAGCTTTATAAACTAAACATTAAAACGTTTTTTCAATAGATTTTTTGTGTCACTTCGGTCACCTATTTCCAAAATATATGCATATCAATACATAACTGCTGCATTGTAAGAAACCAATTGACCAAGAATAAACGAGATGCGAATTTGGTGTGAAAACAGTTTTTCGGGCTTCTGCATTACCAGCGGCTGTTTAGCTCAATGGTAAAAGTATTATAATGTTGGAGAAGCAACCCCATTATATATATATATATATATATATATATATATATATATATATATATATATATATATATATATATATATTAATCGTGTCATCCACAGACCACTGATTCGTTGTATTACTACTCTTCAGTGTGGTTATCCCATCCAGTACCACGAGGCAGGATCGAAATCTTAACCTATGTATACTATTGAGATTATAAGTTATAATACTAATGAGATTATAAATTGTGATGCTATACTAAAAACCTTCTTTTTTTTTTTTAAATGATATCCAGTTATTGCACTGTGAATGTATCATTACGCCTGGATAACTTAAATTGAACAATCTCTCTCTCTCTCTCTCTCTCTCTCTCTATATATATATATATATATATATACACACAGATGAATAGATGGATAGATTGTTTGTAATGCATTTTTCAATTTGTAACGATACAAAAAAAAATCAAATATAGAATAGATTTTATCTGTTGTTCATCACAGTGTCAAATGAATTATTCAAAGATTGAATTAGATTGAAAATGAGTGGGAAATAATCAAACATAAACCAAAAATAATCATGAGGAAAAAAAAAAGATAGTCAAATTGGAGACAAGATTGCATATCTATTCTAAATATTCTAGAAAAAAGGGAGACAATTCTGAAGGACCGTCCTCATACAGACAGAGTCATTATTGGTTAGTTCTCCAAAAACGATGATAGAAAAATACATTATCCGAATGGAAATAGGCTTTTTAGTTCTCATCATTACAAGAACAAAATATATTGCTAGTTGTTGAAGAGTGCATTAACCACAAAACGTTGACAATCACCGGGTATATCATTGCAATAATTATATATACATACAAACATATATGAATGTAAAATTCAGGAATACGTGGAAATATATTACATCATTTATATTTTCATAATTAGTTCATTTTGCAGAGATGTAAAACGATTATATGAAAAAAATATGAAATGTCACTGACCTATAAGAAAGTTAACCCTCTCTTGCAATTGATAAGATCGCTCAATTGGATATTTCACGAGTCAAGGAATTTTATGATATATACATAATTAGTTCCTATGTGAAACGTAATTGTATTGAGTATAAGCTTTTTCAAATCTTTCCATACATTCACCTTTTCATTGATCACTTTGAATGACATGTCTCACCATCGGACTGACAGCCATGTATATATATATATATATATATATATATATATATATATATATATATATATATATATATATATATATAACCACCTCAACGAAAAATCCAACCAACATGACTACCTTAAACTTAGAGGAAATAGACCAAACCCAATATAATCAAATAACCCACTAAAATCATATAAAAAGACCCTCATATTGAGAAATTTCAATTTAAGTGAGAATAAATGCTCTAAGAGAGGAAATATACCACAAATAAATGACAGAACAACCACTTACTGATAATAGAAACACTTACAACAGACATGCATCCTGATTGAATGAAATAAAAAAAAATATCGAGCAATAACTAATCACTAAACTACAACAAATGAAATAAAAGAAAGACACCTCCAAAAATGTCCCAAATAAAATTTGAAATAAACAGAATCATTTGGTCGATAAAACCCAAACAGGGTAGAAGCATAAACAGGTTTGTGTGGCGAATCCCCATTCCATTACATTTTAAGCTGTACTGTAAACCAACTGAATTTTTAAAGTTGAATGCATCGGGCGCTCTACAAAATAAACCGGCATTAATCAGATATTGTATAATACCATATTCCATCACTGATTTCTATAGCATTGTATATATATATATATATATATATATATATATATATATGTGTGTGTGTGTGTGTGTGTGTGTGCGGATACATGTGTATATGCATCGGAAATCCAATGCTTGCTGGTGCCTCTGAGTTCTGGGTCATTGGTGCAATCGTCAGACATTTCACCAACCGGTTTGGAACTGTCTTCTGAAATTGTCATTTCATTACTGGATAAAGCATAATCCACACCAATATAACCAGTGTATTGATGTGAATCATGATTTCACAGAAACAAGATTAACTTTGTTACGGATCATTGATATTTCATTTTTTTTCATAATCGTTCTTAATCTCTGTAAAACGAAACAATTATTGAAATATATGTTTTGATGGATTATTACTGAATTATATATATATATATTACAAGGATATATACCCAGTGAATATATATATATATATATATATATATATATATATATATATATATATATATATATATATATATATATATATATATTATAACCATTAGGTTGAAGTGGATTATGATTTATCAACTGATATTAGAATGAAATGCCAATTTCAGAAGACGACGTTTTGTACAAATGAGATTTCTTTAGTGTATTACAAGTTATTGTAAAGACTAGGCCAGGTTATGTATGAGGACACAGGA
>OY735224.1:33875683-33920683 GCA_963457665.1 Thysanoteuthis rhombus
TATATATATAAAAGTATGGGAAAAAACTACTCAGTTTCCTTATCCTTTGATGTGTTGTAAAAACAAGACATCAATTTATTATTAATCTTATTAGAAAGTATTTGACTGGATTTGTTGTATAGAGAAAATTTGACGAACATAAATCATCCTGACGACTGCTCTTCTGACCAAAAACAATGTAGGCTATTATTTGACCTAAAAAATGATATATGATAGGAAAAGACGAAACACACACGTATGCACATACAGTAGACTCCTGTTAGGTATTCTAAAGTGCTGATATAACGGAAATTGTCGCCTGGCTGTCCGTGGTTTTCTCAAAGTTTCAAGTAGTGCTCTTAAGCTGATTACAGTTTCAGTCATAATGCTGGGGCTCAACATTACAATTTACTCGACCAATTTAATATGTAAAATAGACTTAGACGCAAAAAGCGTTCAAAGTGGCGTCACTCACTTTGCCATATATATATATATATATATATATATATATATATATATATTGTTGAGTGAACAGCACGGGGAATATTAGTATTTAAAGTTTATTATAGCAAGCTTTTGACGGAGCAAGCTCAATTTTCAAAAATGAGAAGATCCCATTAATCCTTAAAAGAAGGATGTATAACCAATGCATCCTCCCAGTAGTCACTTATGGAGCTGGAACATGGAACCTAACCAAGAGACAGAATTGCAAACTGAGAACCATGCAACGTGCGCATGAAAGAATTATGCTGGGCCTCACTTGGAGAGACCACAACACAGCACAGTACATCCAGGAAAAGATAAGAGTCAGAGAAATCATAGAATCCATTAAAAAATTCAAATGGCAGTGGGCTGGCCATGCTTCAAGGATGACAGGCAACCGATGGACATCACGACTCATGACATGGGTCCTTCGAGATCACATGCGGAACCGAGGCCGGCAGAATATTAGATGGTGGGACGAGCTAGACAAATTCAGAAAGCACTAGCTCTGGGACGCCCATGATAGAGAAGTGTGGCAAATGCTGAGGTTGCTCTATGTCCAACGATGGACATTAAAAGACTGATAATGATGATGATGATCTTAACATATTTCTCTTTCCAGTAAGATTAGTGATTCTAAATGAAACAATATTGATAAAGTATTTTACCTTTCGGCTTCGTCAATGTTTCTTTCCTAAATGAAACTGTATTGAAAAGCGCATGAAATAAATAATGTCATGTTGTCGCACTACAATCTCTTCAATATTGTTCCATTCAAAATGACTACTTTGACAAAGCCGGAAGACGAAACGTATTAGTACAATTAACTTGATGTAAATACTACAATTATTGAACCGTCCACTAAATAATACTGTCTGATATCGTACCTACACACCTATCTATCAATCCCTCTCTCTTTATATATATATATATATATATATATATATATATATATATATATATATATATATATAACTGTGTTTGTATGTGTGCGTGTATAGAGAATACATATCTATTCCTTCTCTGCATGAATTCAACGACTTTCAGGCTATAGAAACTTTGTCATAATTTGTGAATCGAATAGGGCTAATTACTTTTCTATTCACCCTAAAACGTTATCAAAAGCACACAGTAGGGTTCATGGCCTAAGAGCAGAGACTTTCCGGCATTTTCACTCGCTCAGCGGGTTATTCGCTTATCTCAATATCACCACGCTGAGTGCCGGATCAAGGGAAAATCCTGATCAATGTTTTATTTCAGATATCAGAGCCTGACAACATTTACGAGATGAAAAAAAAAAAAAACCAAAAAACCCAACTAGGCCACCCACAACCGTCTCAAAGTTTGATAATTCCAGTCGTATTCTTAAAAAGTGACTAAGTGAAATGGCTTCTATTGCTCGGCCGTATCGGATCATCATCATCATCATCATCATCATCATCATCATCATCATCGTCATCAGGCTTCTAACGTCCGTCGTTGGACATAGACCTTTCCCAGGATTCGCTACACTTCTCTATCCGTCGCGGAGCAAGTATTTTCAAAATTTGTCTTGTTCATTTCTCCACCTTGTGTTCTGTCGACCTCAGTTTAGCATGTGATATCTAGGGATCCATGTTGTGAGTCGTGATGTCCATCGGTTGTCTGCCATTCTTACAACACGGCCTAACCATTGCTATTTAAGTTTTCTAACAGATTCTGTGATGTTTCTGACTCCCGTTTTCTTCCTTATACACCGTGCTGTCTTGTGATATCTCCATGTAAGGTTGAGTATGATTCTCTCAAGTGTGCGTTGCATACTTCTCAGTTTGCAAGTCTGTTTCTTGGTTAGGTACTTGAAAAAAAAACAAGTTTATCAGGTCATTATGGTAGTGGATTTGACTGCTCGTTTTTCATCATCATTATCATCAGCAGCAGCAGCAGCTTTCTGGTGTCTGTTGTTAGATAGAGACTTTCTGTAAGATTCGTACGACCTCTGTATCATGAGGAACACGGAGTCATTACGTTCTGAACTTATCCATCTCATTACGCCATCTTATATTTTGCAAGCCATCGTTTCGCATATGATTTCTGGGGACCCACCTTATGAATCATGATGTTCATTGGTTGTCTACCATTCTTGCAGCATAATCAGCCCATTACCATTTGAATTTTACTGTGGTTTCTCTGACATCTATGACACCTGTTCTCTCTCCAATACACTGTGCACTCTTGTGATCTTTCCATTTGACTTTGAATATCATTCTCTCACGTGCATGTTACATAGTTCTCAGTTTGAGGGTCAATCTTTTTGTTTCTTTCAATGCTTTAGCTCCATAGGTGACTATCGGGAGGATGCATTAGTGATATACCTCTTCTTTTCAGGACTGATGGGATTTGTAGTCGATTGCATCTTTGTGATACGTAGATGATGTAGGTGCTAAAATCTGTCTATAGCAAGTTGAATTCCAATTTCGGTCTCAGTTTTATCATTGACTGGCGTTTGTTAGAGAGCCCCCCTTCACACTTTGTTTAACATGTGTAGGGGTCGAATAAAGTAAATATAACTGTAATCTTTCAGTAGACATCTAGGCAACATGACTAAAATATCTAAGACGTGTCTCAATCAGACGAAGGTGAATTGGAATGACGCCTCTTCTTTTAACTTCTGTTAGTGACATGATGAAAGTGTCTGATATAGACGGAGACAAGACTGTTCAAATGATTGAAGGCGTTGTAAATAAAATTATTCAGTGACCTAGCAGAACGTTGGGGTACCATGCTGGGATCTTCATGGCAATTGAAGTTATTTATCAGTGCCGCTTGGCCGTTTTTCGAAGAGATATGAAATACGTACTCTGTATTGAGTCGTACAGTTATTAAACACACCCAGTGTTGCCAAATAGAGGAAAAATCTTCCGCTGAATCAACCTCGAAAAGCATAAAAAACCGATGCCGAAACATGCTAAAAAATACTGTTAGCTTTTTATATCTAGAAAATGGCTCTACTTGCATTGAAATAACTACAAATTGCTCAAAATAGCTCTAAAGATGGACTCAAAATAGCTAAAAAAATGGGATAAAATAGCGGTAAATGTTCAATTCTCACGCCGCAAAAAAAGGAATTGAACTGAATTTAGCACGAAAAACGCTTAATCAACAACCCTGGAAAAAACACAACAGATCTTGTTAGGTTTTTGTTTCCTGCAGCATGTCATTTTTACATGATCTAGAATCATTTTAGCACGAAAATGTTACTGACTCTGATGAAGCAAGCTGAAAGAGATAAGACCTCATCACTCGTAACAGACATGTGCTAGACAAGGTTTTAAAGTCTTGTTCAGATGAATTGTGTTCGGATAATTGATGATGTTCCGTATTTTAGTCGACCCCTAATTATTGCAAACTAAAAGCGCTTATCTCCAACGAAACGTATTTTATATCCAACAACTTTTCAAGTTTTCTGTTTTTGGATAGCCTTAAAACAATAAGGATATAGAATACAATGAAAGACGAATCCCATTTTTTTTTCAAAATGAGAAACGCTAGTTCTGTTAATAAAAAATCTGAGATACCTGTAGTCGAGTAGTCTTCCGTGCTACTACTGAGACATCATCACCATCAGTAGTAGTAGTGTTGACGTGGCAACCACACATAGTAGAATATTGCTTTCCTCCTTTCTCCTCGATCTGTTTGATCCAGCGTGACGGAAACCTCCTGACCAACCTAGAGACAAAAATGTGGCTTTCATCTTAAAAGATATCTAGACACCTCATAAATGTCAAGACATCAGGAAATGCTCAAACCCTTTCTTCTTCTAATACAATATGTTTTCTGTTGATTTGTTTTCTAGTGATACTTACAAAAAAATTCGTTACAACTAAGTTATAATGAGGAAGAGTTTGCACTGTTTTTTTCTCGGCGTGACAAGACAATGACTGTTTTCACTCAACGTATTTGCATCCGTAACCCCTAACAAATGATAGATGAACTAAATGAAGAGAGCAAGAAAGTTGGCCTACGCATGAACTTCAGCGAGACAAAGATCATGTGCAACAACCACATCGAAGATAAAAACACTAAGATCAAAATGGAGGAGACAGAACTGGAGAAAGTAGATCACTACATCTACCTAGGACAACAAGTCTCCATGAGACCCCCAAAAGAAGGAATCAAGCGAAGAATCACACTAGGATGGCAAGCCTTTGGCAGACCAAACTCAACTTTCAAAAATAAGAAAATCCCATTAATCTTAAAAGGAAGAGTGTATAACCAATGCATCCTCCCAATAGTCACTTATGGAGCTGAAACATGGAATTTAACCAAGAGACAGATCCGCAGATTAGAGAACCATGCAACGTGCACATGAAAGTATTATGCTGGGCCTCACTTGGAGAGACCACAAGACAGCACAGTACATCCAAGAGAAGACAAAAGTCAGGGACATCATAGAATCCATTTAAAAAAACTCAAATTGCAGTGGGCTGGCCATGTTGCAAAAATGGCGGAAAACCGATGGACATTGCAACTCACGACATGGATCCCCCAAGATCACATGCATAACCGAGGCCAGCAGGATAACAGAGGGACGAGACAAGCTAGACAAATTCAGAAAGTACTTGCTTTGCGACGCCCATGATAGAGAAGTGTGGCAAATCCTGGGGAAGGTCTATGTCCACCGACGGACGTTAAAAGACTGATGATGATGTGAATGTAACAAAATTCTTCTGGTCACTTGAACTATAAATATAGTCCTCTTCTAAGTGTCGTTTATAACAACTTCGATTACTTCCAAATCGAGCTTTTGGCGTTAGTTATCAGTCTGTTTACGCACCTTGGCCTTCCGCCGAACAGAAGTGACATTTAAGTAATTGGATGAACATTTTTAGAGAAAAATGTTAGCCTGTTTTTCAACGACTTACATCTTATTTGGCAGTGAATGTTAATCATATTTGTCACGAATGAAGAAAAGCCTAGAAACAACAGATGTAAGGTTCGACCTACGATTGTTGAGGATACCATTGAAAGTGCATGTGACAAATGGAGAGAAAAAACCCGCTAAAAAAGATAATGAAAATGGCGAAAGGATCTGCACTAAAATTAAACCAGTTTTTCTCCCGTTCGTGGCCTACATTTTCCTAATATTTCATTGGAATTATTTGAGAACTTTTTGAAATATTGTGTGGACAGACAAACAGACAGGAATGACTGAATACATATTTATTTGGGGGGGGGGAGTTTGTTGACAGAGGTTCTTTACATGTTCATAGAATATTTATGACATTGAAAAAGGCCAGGTGAGGGAGAAGGTATCGATGGATGAAAAAAGCCATTGGAAGCAAATAGAACGTGCTAGATTCATATCAGGTTGTAAGATCTTAGGTTCGGGCTGCAAAATCAGCTTCTGTTTTACCATACAGCCTTTGTGGCTGAATGGTTAAAAGCAACCGGGCGTATACTAGATCTCCTCCGGCCAGTGAGTGTGAGATCAATGCACTTTTTATTTTCCGATTGGGAATACGGTTCGATTCCAAGTTGTGATGAAAAAAAACAACTGAAAGTTAAGATGAGAGTAAAAAGTTGATAACAATTAATAATTCTGTTGACATATGTCATTCAAGCATAAGCTTGGGAAAAACAAACAAAAAAAAGACAAGTAAGCTTCACTTTTAAACTCAAACAAGCGTGGACTATCGGTTATAAGAAATTAGGTTCAAGGTACAAAATCAACTTCTGTTTAGCCATGAGGGTCCGGTGGTTGAATGGTTAAAAGCGCTTCTGCGTATTGTTGGCGTTCTCTGGTTAGAGGGTGAGTGGTTTGATTGTCAGCTTGGGTTCATTATTTTTCTGATTGCACTGTTTAGACATTACTGTACGATTACAGTCCTATCCCAAGTTATGACGAAAAAGCAACTGAAAGTTGATGTGAAGGTAAAAAGCTAGTCAAAATGAATAATAATGAAAGACGGGAAATTTTGCTTACAATACAAAAGAGACAAATTTAACTCACGTAACACATAATGGAAAACTGCCTACTCACAAGGTGCACAGAAGGCAAAAGATGCAAAAGTAGGAAAGGAAGTAATCTATTAGAAATGCTTGAGTCGGTGGATGACAGGAAGAATACCAGAAGGCGTAGAAGAACGGGTGTTGCCAAAATCCTTGAAGAGCCACAATCGCCCAAGACGTAAACAGACATAGTACATAAAGAACAAGAATCGTGAGATCAAACTTACTGTACCAGCATTTGTTGAGCGAGGTATGACTCCTAGCAATCAGTGCATTGCAAGAACCACCAAATTAGTTTCAAATAAAAAAAATGTAGTCGTTGATCCTCTGTTAATAACAGCGTCAATTGTTTATCTCTCTGTTAATAAATACTGATCAAAGTTACTTGCCTTTCTTCTTGCAAGCGCCTTCAAATTATTTCCAAATAAGAAAATGTAATGGTTAAACCTCTGTTAATAACGTCGTTAATTGGCTATCTCTTTGTTAATATGTACTGATCAAAGTGACCCGCCTTTAAACTTTAGGTAAAGCTTGTTTTCCCATCTGATATGACAAGTTTTTTAAAAAAAAGTATCTGCGAGAGAAGAGCTCTGTTTTTCAATCAGGAGTGGTTTCCAGCGGTTTAAGACATTAAGAGTTAATAGGCTTTGTTCAATCATGTAAAATGTCTCAGTAGTAATGCATTTCTCATAATATTTTCTTCCTTTCCTGTCAAGCGTTTGATATATGATTTCAATACTTGGCAGTCAGTCATAAAATAGAAAAAGAAAAAATGCAATGACCATAACATTTGAGTTATGGTACTTGAGATCATTACTGTCAATAACAGATTATTTTTCTCCAGGCTATTTTGAAACCATAAACCGAAATTGTCAATATAGGTCATTAAAGACTCCTCGAGTTCTAAAGCCTTTACGACCAGCTGGCTATGTATATATGTGTCACGCTGAGAGGCCGATCCAAGAGTTATGAAAGTTCGGAAATTCAAATATTTACTTCTTATTACATCATCCCCCCAAGTAAGATTTCGGGGGGGGTCAATTTGCAATCTAAGTTTACGCTAAATTGGTTCCTCAGTTTATGTCTGGCACATTCATTTTTGTCTTTTGAAAATTCGGACTTTTTCTATTATAACGACGCAAAAAAAGGCAAGGGAAGTAACTTATTCACTGATCTCCCCTTTTTACGTATTTTCTTTAAACTGATCATTCCCAACAAGGTATGCTGACAAACAAAAATAGTCAAGTACGAGATGGTTTCGAATCAGTGACTAACTATACCTGTAAGTATGAAAGCGTACTATCGATTTACACTGGCTCTAAAATCCTCAGGTCATGATAATAGTTCCTTAGCATATAGAAACAAAATAATGACCATAATACTCGAGGTACGGTGCTATATGCGACTGAACAACGGTTTCCGTAAGTTTTGGGTTGAGTGACGTCAAGCCTGGACATTATCCAGATGGGTGACTGTGTGGGGCTACAAAATGCGGTAGGGACTAAAAGAAAATTATCTCTAGCTGTTCTGGCCTTGTCCCTTCCGGTGTTCCACTGAGCATTTTGTCATCCTTGAACCAGACTGTCATCATCATTATATCGTTATCATCATAAGTCTTTTAACGTCCGTCGTTGGATATACACCTCCTCCAAGATTCGCCACACTTCTCTATCATAGCCAGTATTTTCTAAATTTCTCCTGTTCATCTCTCCATCTTGTATTTTCTCGGCCTCGGTTTCACATGTGATCTCTCGGAGTCCATGTTGTGAGTCGTGATGTCCATCGGTTGTCAGTCATTCTTGCAACATGGTCTGCCCATTGCCATTTGAGTTTTCTTATTGAATCTATGATGTTTTTGACTCCTATTTTTCCTTATATACTGTGCTGTCTTGTGATATCTCCATGTCAGGTTGAGCATGATTCTCTCATGTGCTCGTTGCTTGCTTTTCATTTTGCAGATCTGTCTCTTGGTTAGGTTCCATGTTTCAGCTCCAGAAGCTACTATCGGAAGGATGCATTGGTTTTATACTCTTCTTTTTGAGTTTATTGGGATCGACTTCTTCTCGAAAGTTGAGCTTGCTCTGCCAAAGGCTTGCCATCCTGGAGTGATTCTACACTTGATCACATCCTCCTTTGTGGGTTTCATGGAGATTCGTTGTCCTAGGTAGATATAGTGGTCTATTCTCCTCAGTTTTGCATCTTTGTGCACCGGTTTTATTTATTCTCAAGCACAAGCTGATCCACAGAGGACATATAACAGTGCCCCCCCAAAGATTCGCTATCATCTTATCGAGTGGTAGTGATCATAATGAAATTTTTTATTTGATTTTGACTGACTGCTGAGACCTCAGAATATGATAGCAGTTCCCTAACAGTCAATAATAGAAATGAAGATAATCGCTATATCATTTGAGTTATGGTGCCACAAATCGATTCATTCAATAACAAGGAGGATTGATTTCTCTACAGACCAATAAGTGTGAAAGTGGTTATTCGATTATATCAAGTATAATTGGTAAGAAAATGTAAATCTGTCCGCTAATTTATAAGGCCTGGGGAACTTCCTCGACGAAATATCATCGCATCTGATCTGCTCTGTTGGAATCGGATAAGAGGATGCCCGCTAAAAGACAAGTGGATCGATCTTATGCACCCAATAACTATCCGTGATATATGAATCATTCGATTACCGAAAATTGAGGAACTAAAAGAAATCGATGAGAATGTAGATCGATTAGAGGCTTCATGAGAGAACAGATATGTGTGACTTACAGTGTGAGAATATCTGTTTATATATATATATATATATATATATATATATATATATATATATATATATATATATATATGCAATGCTCTTCCATTGGAATACAGCACTCTGGTGGATGGGGAATTTCTGCGTAAATAAATATATCAGTTGAATTCAGCCTCACTGACCGTCCAGTTCCATAGCCCAGACGTAGGGTCTGAAGCGAAGGTTTCAATCCTGGCTTACGGTACTGGATGGGATAATGGAAAGTCTATAGCTACACGGAAGAGTTGTAATACATCGAAACAGCTGTCTGGGGATAGCACAATAATACATATATATATACACACACACACATATATATATATATATATATATATATATATATATATATATATATATATATATATATATATATACATATATATATACATATATATATATATATATATATATATATATATATATATATATATATATGTATATATATATAGGAATAGAATTAAGGGAATCTTAAGAAAAAAGACACAAAGTAAATAAATAGATTGATAGATGAATAAATAGGTAGATATAAACGGTGATAGGTAGATGGATAAATATGAAAATAGACGTGTATCAATAGATATAATCAGGGACAAAAGTAGGTTGAGGAATAGATATGGACAGCGATATATATATATATATGTATATATATAGAGAGAGAGTGAGAGAGAGAGAGAGAGAGAGAGACAAAGAGTGAGAGAGAATTTAATCAAAAGATTGACCCTCAAGCTTGGAACCATGCAACGTGTACAGGAAATAATCATGCTCAAAATCACATGGAAAGATCAGAATATCATGGATTCCATCAGAAAACTCGAATAGCAATGGGCTGTTTACGTTCCAAAAATGGCGGAAAAACAAGACATTACGATTCCCGAATATTACATGCAGAACCGTGTGAAGGTGTGACAAAGTAGACAAGATCAGAAAGTACTGGCTCTGCGAGGCCCATGATAAACAGGTGTAGGTAGTTTTGTGGAAGGTCTATGCACGAACATTTTTACATAGGCCAATCAAAAGATAACTCTGGAAATTGAGGAATGTATAAATGAGAGAAATAACTTTTGCTCAACTGTGTGTGGATTGGTTCTACACACACACACACACACACACACACACATACATATATGATGGGTACATATTTTTTCAATGGCTCATTACAGTTTGTACATTCAGTTTCATTTGAAAAAAGATTTTCAAATATTCATCCAAAGGTATTTTTTTTAATGTCAAACAGATGTACAATCTTTAACGAACCACTGAAAAGTCTTCACTCATTTTATATACGCTCTACTAGTGGTATGAGTGCGTTTGTGTATATAATTGCGCTCGTTATATGTTTTATTATAGTTCTCTTATATATATATATATATATATATATATATATATATATATATATATATATATATATATACGTTTCTTGTGTGTGTATATAAATATATTCACCTTTATATATCTGTCTGTTCGTATATATATTGGAGAGAGAGAGTGGGGAGAGAAGGAGAGGATCAAATGCATATATAAGGATTTGCTGATGTTCATTCGACCCTGTTCAAAGTATTCTTAGTTTGAGTCCATTAGTGATTTGATCCCTTTCCCGTCAGATTGTCTCAATCTGATCAAAGTCCAAAAATTGCGTGACCAACCCCGATCTGAAGGTAAAAATGCTTTTGGAACGGACCCAACTCTAGTGCAGAACTTCATTTGTTAAGGATCGAACGTACACCAAACGGTCTCTGAAAGTCAAATTGAGACCATGCAACGTGCACAGAGGACGATTGTGTCTAACTTACTGCTAACCACGAATACTGAGGCAGACATAAAAAATGAGATTCATTGACTAAGGACTGTGTTTGTCTAAAAGATTCTTTTTTTGGGCACTGGTCAAAAATAGTTTGCGAAAACAGTAAACTAATCCTGAGTTAGACGGACTCTCCTTCATGACAAGAGATTTAATCGACAACTCAGCTACAAACTTTTGGGGGTGAATAAGTTGAATAAAGATTACTGGAGGATTAAACACGTCATAGACCATCGGATAATCCCTGGTTTGACGAACATTAATCCATAGCAGTGTTTACCAAATATATACCAGAAGTCAAACAAAGGCTCCAAAAGTTATAATTCTTATTACAAAGTATAATGAAACAACTCAATCATTCTAAGTTCCTGCATTAGTAAAATTCAATGCCTATCTTGCGTGTTTTTTTGTTTTTTTTATCGAATCGTGCATCATGAATCCAAGGTGCAATGGAAAGAATGAATCAAACGAGCCTGGCGTTCAATTTCTGGTTAATGAGCTGTTTCATTTAAACTCTCTAATACAAAATATACTATTTGCAGCTGTCATATGACTTTTGGGGCCTCTATATGCTGGTTACATTGCCATCAGTCAACCAAGGATAACCAATTATTGTATTCACCATCATCATCAACATCGTCAGCAGTAATCGTTGGGCATAGATCTTCTCTAGGATTCGCCACACTTTTCTATCGTGGGTGTCGTGGAGCCAATGTTTTATGAACCTGTCCACTTCATATTCTGCCAACTTTCTGCATTTGATCTCTGAAAATCCATGCTGTGAGTCGTGGTGTCAATCAGTTATCTGCTATTTTTGCAAAATGACCAGCACCTTGCTTTTTGAGTTTTATAATGGTTTCTATGATGTTTTCTCCTTGATACACTTGATATGCTGTTTTGTGGTATTTCAATGTGATTCTCACGTGCGTGTTGTATGGTTCTCAGTTAGAGGGTAAGTCTCTTTGTGAGGCCCCATGATTCAGTTCTTGACCATCGGGAGGATTTATTGGTTGTTTACTCTTCCTTTCAGAACTACAGGGATTTTCTTGATCTTGAAGCTTGAACTTGCTCAAACAAAGGCTCACTATCCCACAGGGATTAATTGCTTGATTTCTTCTAATTGATTCATGGTGTTGCAATCTGATAATGAACCAGAGAGAAGCGTCTTGTTTTGTATTGATTTCCGGATAATAATTTGTTTAATTATGCGTTTCCATCTTTAAAAAAAAATAGTTTTTAGAGCCTTGGTATGACTTTTAGTGCCTCTGTATGCTGGCTGAACTCCACGGTTGGTTAATGTACGATGAACTTGAGATAACCAAATATCGTATTAAATGATGATCGATTCATCGTGCACAATCTGATTAAAGTTACAAGACAGTAGTTTAATTGTACACGGTTATTGGAAAAAAATACTTTTAAGGGCCCTAGTTTGACTTTTGGTGCCTCTGCATGGCAGTTAAACACTGCAATAGGTTTATGTAGGTCAGATCAAGAGTTTCTATTTATTCACTGTCCCACCACAGCAATAAGTGACACAAGGTCGGGCTTAACGTGGAAGATCAAGAGTTCGCATATATTATATGAATTATTATGTAATAAATAGTAATCGTTTCATGGTGTACAATCTGATAAGAAAAAGCAAGACTTGTATTTAATTTCAATACAGCGTCAATTCTCGATGAATATATTGTTTGACTATACTTTTTGAAGCCTCTGTATTATGATGATATTCGAAACTGCCATAAGTTTATGTACGTCAAGCCAAGGATTAATGATTATTGTATCAAATAATTAAGCCCCATTCCTTCGTGCTCTTTTAAGCTTGTCGTCAAAGACAGTAGGTTTTCTGCCATTAACAATCCTTCCTTATCGGCATTTTGCCGACCGAAGAGTTCACAGCCGGTCTTTCGGTGACGCACTGGACCATATATCGGTTAAAGGATTATTCTGTCTTTCTGCTGCGGATTCTGTCGGAGGAAATCGTAGAAATTTAAGCCTTTCTGAAAGCTGGGTTATACGGTGACTCGGCGTAAGAAGTGACAACGTTTATGTAATGAGAATATAATCTTTCATGTCTGCAGATTACCAATCCGCCCAAGAGTTAGACCAGCAACAGTCTTGTCAGAAACCCAAGCTGTCAAAAAAGGATTCTTCAGTTTTTAAGTGCATCTATCCATCTGACTGAATGGCTGGCTATATATCTATGTGTCGCGTGAACATACTGTACCAACAGAGCTAGCACGTTAAAAATCGAAATATTTACCACCCAGAAAAAATGTCCTGAAAAAAAAGTTGTTTTTTTTTTTTTTCTTTTGAGAATCATCCTTGTGAATAATTTTTCTGTGGGGTTCAATTTGCTCAGTGCATTTGTGCTAAATTAGTGCTTTAGTTTGTTTCCAGTAGCATCTGTTCTTTTTTATTATTATTCGGACGTCTTCCTCCAGTGATCATCACCGAGAAAAAGACAAAAAACGTAACTAACATTTGTCAAGTGACGGTGTCTATCGCACAACTTACCAGACCTGTTTTTATTCCTACATTCAATTTTTTGCGCAAATGTACGGACATTTTGAATATCTCAAGAAGCGCTTGCGCAGCCTCGGTGTAAACTAGAAACCAATCTGTGATGACTTCAATGTGCATGAGTGAACACAAACTTCCCCGTGGGATCACTCCAACGGCTACGAGTTGCCATCGAGTGAGCTTCTGTACTGTGTGACCGTTGTACCACATTGACTGAGCCTGCACATCAACGACTTGTTCAGGGATATTTGACAAAATTAAAACACCCCCTGGTCTCTCAGTGCCCCCCTACAGCCCAGATATAGGTCCTCAAGGATTTTGGGTGTTTCTCCAGAGATATCCTACAGCAAAAGTGATTGAAGAGAATACAAAGACAAAGCTGATGGCAATCCCGAAAGAGAACTTTGGAGACGGACTTGAAAAGTCAAAGGAAGACTGGGATTAGTGTTTGAGCTCCCAGGAGAGGGGCAACAAGGGTGCTATTACTTTCAGTCAGATATTTTTTGGTATTATCAAATTGCTGGATATTTAGTGGACAAACTTTGTGTAATCCCTGTAAAGATGACTTATTCAATTAATGGAAATATTTCACGGACTGCTGGGGTACAGGACATTTACAGAGAAATTTTAACCGTCCCACTTTTTTATTGCACTGGTGTAGGGATTTATCAAATACTATAAAGACAACAAATGTTTCTGGGGTGTTTGGTCACTCGCGAATATGTTTTAAAGCCATCCACACAGCTGACTTTTAGCAAAGGTATCTTTAAGGCCAACTCAACTCCAGAATTAACAGGAGGCACTGAGCCCTCTAGAGAACACTGTGGGGTCAAAATAACTCTATTTCTCTACGGGAGTGTGTGCAAGCTCTGTCAGTTTGGGGTACACACACAAAAGCAACCACTTCTTATATGATTTTATGAAATCCCAGTAAAATAGCAGTTGCTTTACTTTGTCATTAAATTTGTGAGAGGAAAAGGTTTGGGAGAATTCTCTCTCTCTCTCTCTCTCTTTCTCTCTCTTTCTCTCTTTCTCTCTCTCTATATATACAGATATATATATATATAAAGAGAGAGAGAGAGAGAGAGACAGACAGAGAGAGAGAGTGTGTAGAAGCTTTACTGATTCATACACTGAACACATTAAAAAAAAAACTTTTCCAAACATTTTATGTCATTTCAGTCCCTTTTTTCTCAGTAATTCGTAATTTAATTCATGTGATTTTTTCCTTAAAACGTTCTCCAATATCATGGAACGATGTGTGAATTTTCTTTTGTTGAGATCATCAGTTCTTTACCATGTAATCATTCCGGGGGTTATTTTGATATGACATCCCAGCAATGTTGATCAAACACCACCTCCCTTTAAGCTATGATTTAATGCATCAATATTTCAATATATTATGTAGGATTTATTTAACAATATACGTGACTCGCCGTTCGTGTCATTTTAAGAATACTAATTATGCAGAATAACTTTTTCGAGTGAATTTTCTACCATCATATTCAACCAGTGAATCGGGCAATTTTTCCCTCTAACCTTAAAGCTAATTTCTCTGCATCGTATACTATCTCGCTTCCATCAATTTGTTTATCACCTTTGAATTATCAAATAAATTAGCCTTACATATATGGCTGAAATGAAAATAAACCACATTCAAGCAGGTAGTAACACCTCAATGGCTTAATCTATTGATACATCTGAACAATTTATCATTTGGCATTCAATGTTCTATGACCCAGCCGCGCAATTATCAAACAGTTAGACAAATGGACTTGGGCCAAATGTTTTCCCCTTTCCCTGGTTCCAGTCAATGCAATCGTCTTTTACTCTTATATCTAAGAATTCGCTTATGTTGCTTCGAATCTGACTACGAAAATAGAAATAACCCTTTACAAGTCCAATAGTCACGGTCCATTAGTGACTTGATATCTTCCCAGACAGAATGCCACAATCTGATTCAAGTCAAAGAATCGTATGACCACTCAAGAACCAAAAATAAATACATATCAGGAGCAAAATCAACTTTGGTGCTGAGTTACATTCGTTTGGTATCAAATTCACCCTTAGCAGCTCTGGAGATTAGATCACTAACAACGACACAACCATGAATACTCTATTGAAAAAAGTATTTGTTGTATTGTGTTATTACGTTTAACCTCTCCCCCGGGCAAAATAGTCAGTATCTAATATCTGACGCATGGTCTTTGTAGTGGATATCCCTTTTCTTGAAATGTTGACTTGTATATTGCAATGCCAGGTAACAAAAAGACCTTGCAAACAAGCCAAGGGAAAAAAAAGTAACGGTGAAGAGAAAGAAAATAAACGAAGGAGGAAAAAAAACTGAAAACAAACATGTCTGGTTATCATTCAACAGAAACCGTCATACAATCACATCTCTAGCAGCTTGTCGTGTTGGGGGTGATCTACTGAAATAGAATTGGAAGAAAAGTGTGCCCAATGTATAGATTACTTCTCTCACTTTCTGTGGGCAGTGATGTCAAAATTAAATAAAACCAAAGAAAAAAGCGTAAATTATACCAGACACAAACTATCCAAAATATCTAAACGATTTTATAAGAAAAATGTTCGTTATGAATTGAATACTTCGATTAAAACTTATCCAGTGATTCGATTTTAAAACGAAAACAAAAACAGTATGATTGTTTTTTCAAGTCATGATAAGGAACATTCACTCAAATTTTCAGCCCTTTAGCACCATCAGTGTGACCCAAACGCATGATACATGGATACATACACGAATAGACTGCCAACCAGCAAGCCTGACCGACTTGAGAACTGGAGAAATACATTACTACAATTATTATGACAGTTTTGGTAGGCGGTTTCTGATAGCAGGATAAATTTTTTTTTAAATGATGAAAAAGAAGAGAAGGAAAAAGAGGATACATCATCATCATCATCATCATCATCATCAGATTTTTTCCTTGGATATAAACCCCTCCCACAATTTGCAATATCTTTCGATCGTGGGCGTTGCGGCTACAATATCTCACGAAATTTTGTAAATAGTCACGCCATTTTATCTTTCACCGTCCACGATTTCGCATGTGATCTCCGGGATCAATAATGTGAATTGAGATGTCTAGTGGTTATGTGATATTCTTGCAAAATTACCTGCCCATAAGAAGTGGAAGAAGGGATGGAAAACATGTGGACTTAGAGGGGATTAAAAAAATGGAAGATGAAAGAGAACAAAGGTGAGAAATATCTAAAAAAGATTTAAAAAAAACGAATAGCCAGAGAAAAACAATTGGCCATTGATGTGCTAGTTTTCTTCTTGTTTGAAGATCTAGTGGGGATAGTGCTTCCTCAAACTCCAGGAGAATCGACTTTATCATCATAAATTAGTAAGATGTTAAAATTCATGATTCGGCAAACTCAGCATTGAATTCAAATGGGATGAGTAAAAAAAAACCGAAAGATGGAATGACGTCATATCATAATCTATTTCTATTGGTCAAACAGATGTAGTGGGGATGAGGATCGTTGCTGATTGAATAAATACGTTTTGTTTTGTTTTTATTTAAATGACTACTGTTTTCTTTCATCTGATTTTAGAAATTTCCTATTTATTCTAGATTTTGATTAAGTATGGGACTTAGCCAAGCTTGTCCATTTTCTTTTTTTAAAGTTTAACCGCATAATTAAGTCAAAAGCCTTTTCAAATCCCTAGATACATCTACATTCGATATTTATTTCACTAAAATAACCCTACATATTGTAAATATTTTTCTATTTTATCATTATATATCGAATAAGAAAATACTTTTTTCATCAAGATTATATAAATGCATAGTCAAATTGAATTAATCGATTCAATGAAATTGACTAATTCAATAATATTAAGTTTATCGACCCCTGAACCCCAGGGCACAGATGCATATAGATGCAATTAGTGTATCAAACATGATTTGATCCTGACCACTTAGCCCCCGGGAGTGGTTCCTCAATCATAGTACATGTGCTGAGTACTCAGCGGTATGGCTTTGCGTACCATTTTCAATGTCTTTAGTATGAATCGCACCTGTGGTGAATTAAATGAAAGACCCACCAAACTGGGGCAAGAGGACAAAAAAGAACAAATCACATGGGATTTTTGCGATTATCGAAGTTGAGCAACGTCAAACATGGTCAGTACTTAGATTAGTGACCACTCCAGAATATCAGATGCCATAAGGGAGAAAGATTGATGAGTGATGTCACTTCATATTCTTAGCGCCTGTGAGTCTATCACGCATACCACAAGCCGAGACAAAATAAAACCTGTGGTATGGGAAGCCTAGACAGGAACAGCTGGTGCCATTAACTGTGGAGGGGAAACTAATTTACTAGAAAGAAAATATAGTGAAGACGATGATAGCCAAATTGTTCTCATTACTGAGAACCCTAATGAACACAACCTCCCCCTTGTCATTTGAGTTCTTTCTTTTTTTACTATTTGATGTTTTGTATGAGAAAAAAGAGACAGCGATAAAAATCCATAACGCAGAGATAAAGAAAGTAGACCACAACATCTATGGGGAGAAAAATTATCCATGAAATTCTAAAATGTGAAAAAAATCAAACAGAAAATCATTCTAGGTAAGAAAGGTTCTGGCAAAGCTAGAAGAGATATTCAAAAAGAAAAGAAATAGCATTCGTTTAAAAGGAAAATGAGGGTCTATAACCTGTTGACCAACTCTTGAGCTGGATTATGTAACCTAATTGAAAAGATTGGCTCCCAAACTAAGAAGAATACAAAATGATCATGCTTAACATCACAGAGAAAGAGATCACAAAACTGCAATATATATATATATATATATATATATATATATATATATATATATATATATATATATATATATATATATACATGTGTGTGTGTGTGTGTGTGTGTGTGTGTGCATGTGTGCATGTCATGTGTATAAATATATACATATATAAACAGGAGTCAGAAATATCATAGGATCCTATTGGAAAGCTCAAAAGGGAATAGGAAAACATTGTTGTGAGAATATCAGACATCCTCAGATTATCAGTGTTCAAAACGTCGATCCCCTGGGATCATATGCAAAATCGTTACCACCATAAAAGTTATGGTTTTTGGCAAATACAGGAAATAATAGCTCCAAGATCGACGTATAGTTGGATATATTGAAAAAATTCTGATATTTCTTTTACAAACCTGATCCTCTCACGTCAACACACTCACAGTCATTCCCACGAACCTACGCCTGGTTTCGACGAAGTTTATAGACACTTGGACCAAGACACACGAATGCTGGGAGGCAAGTTTTCCACTTCCGAACATCTCTCCTGAAGTAAAAGTGCAGGACTAATGATTTCATGAAATACCTAGAGGTTTTGTCAAATCTTTGAACATTTCAACTAATTCCAAAATATCATTTCCCAATCGGTGTAGTGATTGTTAACAAGCTTGTAATGCCGACCGTAACTACTGTAATCAGTTCAATCTCCACTGGGTGCTCGCTTTTTTGGCCTTGTGTCAAACTCAGTTATATTATCATCAACGTCATCATCATCGTCTTTTTATTGTCTGTCATTGGACAAAGATGTTCCACAAAATTCGTCACACATTTCCATCATGGGCATCGAAGAGCCGGTACTTTCTGAATGTGTCTAGCTCGTTATGCCAACTTACTTCCAATTAGCCACGATATCGCATATGATCTCTAGGGATCAACGTCGCAAATCTTGATGTCCAGCAGTTGTCTGATATTCTTGCATCATGTCCAGCCTATTGCCATTCGAGCTTTCTAATGGTTTCCCTAATGTATTGGTCCTGTCTTCACTGTGTTGTCTCGTGATTTCTCGATGTGAGGTTTAGCGTGACTCTCTCACGCGCACGTTGCATGGTTCTTGGTTTGAGGGTTAGTCTTCTGGTTAGGTTCCTTCTTTCAGCTCCATAGGTGACTACTGGTATGATACATTCAAACATTAAAAACCCTTCTTTTTAGTACTAGTGGGATTTTCTTTTTCTTTAAAGTCGAGCTTTCTCTGCCGAAAGCTGGTTAACCTTATACACTGTGAATACTGGAGCAGAATATATTTGATATTCATTAACTCTAGCATAACTTGACACAAGGCCACTTTAATGGGGTACCCACTGAGGATGGAACACATTACATTAGCAATGGTCAGCATCATGAGTTTGTAACCATTCACTTAGAAATAAATCAGTGATTTTGTGAAATCACCGAAAAGCAAATGGATTTCACATAATCACTAGTTTTCGAAATATTACTGTAACGTTTCCACGAACTGAACTTAACAAGGGACTAATTAGCAACTGTCAGCCATCTGCTAGTAGAAATTTATGTTTGGTTCCTGAATGGGTTGGAACGTTCGGAGAAAACGAAATCAAGCCTGGGTAGTGATTATATAATGTTGATGTCTAGTAGGGCTTGGCTTCAAGCAAAGAAAAAAAAAAGAAAGTAGAAGATAAAGGCGACTTCTTGACATTTTTTCGCTGTCCGGTCCATATTGCTGGCTATTAAGATACAGCGCATCTTAATAGGCTGACTGCATGTTACTTTCCCAACTCATGAAACTATTTAAAGCCTGTCCACACAACTCGGGGTTAATACCAGTGTTGTCGACTCGAAAGCTATTTTTGCGCTCGCAAGAATGGCTAAAAACCGATGGACTTCGCGGCTAACAACGGGGATCCCCGGAGATCACATGCGCAACCGAGGCCGGCAGAATACTAGACTGAGAGACGAGCAGGACCAATTTCAGAAGATACTGGCTCCGCTATGCCTGCGATAGTGAAGTGTCCGGGAGAATCCTACGAGAAGGTCTATGTCCAACAACGGACGTTAAGAGAATGATGATGATGATGATGATGATGGTGGTGGTGATGGTGGTGGTGGTGGTGTTGGTGGCCAAAAGAATGCTGAAAAGCGTTTGATAAATGATAAAATAAAAGAAATAAAATGCAAAATGTGACACCCAAAACGCCATAGAGTCGCTGAAAATGGTCGAAAGCACATTAAAAATAGCTTAAAATGTCTGAGCACGCCAATGCTAACTAAGTGCTTCTTTGTACACCAAAAAGCAAGAAATGTGCTGAATTAAGCGGGAAAACTGCTAAATTGGAAATATCGGTTACTACAAGAGTTCTTCAATATAGTGCAGTTCGATACAAACTTCGAATAAAAACAGAATTGAATTTCAATCTGAAATCAATAAACAGATATTTTCATGTTTTTTACGCGAAATTCTTTTGATTTTGTTATGAAAAAAACAACACTTCCGTTCACCGATGATCGTTATTTGGTACTCATAGGTGAATTTTGATAATCCTCTGTTCAGTTATGACGCAATCGTCTTTCTTTGGACCCCGACTCCCGCATCATAAAAAGGGATTACTGATCTCCCTTTTACCTCTCTCTCTCTCTCTCTCTCTCTCTCTACCGTTTTACTTCTCTTTCATCCTCCCCCACTTTGATCCATCACTACAGGGAGCCTTATGCTTATGGTCTTATGCAAAACCTAGGCAAATCTTAGAAAATGACTAATGTTTCTCTAGGCCAATGCCCATCCGCATTGTCAGTTGATTTGTGGCTATGTATGTGAACTAATATATACTATACACCCTTATACTAACCTCCCCCCCCTCTCTCTCTCTCTCTCTCTCTCTCTCTCTCTCTCTCTCTCTCTCTCTCTCTATCTATCTATCTATCTCTTTCTCTCTCTCTCTATTTGACTAATAATTTGAGTGTGGGTCGAAAGGGGATAACGAGAGTCATGAAATTAATTCCTCATCATCAATTTCATCATCATCAGCAGCCTTTTAGCATCCATCGTTGGACGAAGCCCTTCCCCAAAATTAGCCTGACCTCTTGATCAGTAGATAAAGCATGTACTTTCTGAACTTGTCTAATTAGTTACGCCATCTTCCATCTTGCCGGCCGATATTTTGGGGTCCGCGAGATGAGTCATGATGCCTAACAGTTGTCTGAGATTCTTGTGACATATCCAGCCCATCTCTATTTGGGTTTATAATAGATTCTGTGTGGGCTTTTTTTCCAATATACTCTGTTGTCTAGTGATCTTGAGGTTGAGCATGATTCTCACCAGTGCACGTTCAATGGTTCTCAGTTTGAAGTTAAGTCTCTTGGTTGGATTCTATGTTTCGGTTCCATAAGTCACTTGCAACCCTTATTTTGTGAGACTAATAGGATATCCTTGTCTTTAAAAGTTGAGGTTGCTCTAACAAAAGCTTACCAACCTAGTAAAATAAATGATGTTTCCCAGTTGATATTTTTGTTGGTCGAAAAAAAGGGACAAGGGTTCCCCATTTTAAATCATTTGAGCCCTTCCAACTGTGTATTGGTTGCAAACCTCTTCGTCTACCACTACTCAACGTATGCTGAATATTTGGAGGTCAGAGGCGGGCTTCTGCATGGATGTTCTGTGCCGAAAGAATGGGGAAAGATCACTTGTCCCATTGTATATGCGTCCCATAGTCAGATCACATCGGCATGAGCCATACTCTGTCACATGATTATGCACCGTGTACTTAGTTGGTCACATTTCTTCCATAATCGAGTCATGTATCGCATTACTTGGGGTGGCACTATCAACCAGCGACTAGATGTTTAATCAATGACTTCTTTGATCGAATCTGTTTTTTTTACCTTAGTGGTCAGTTATATAATTTGGTATGGGTTTTTGTTGGCGTATCTCTTTCTATTTCACAGACAGAACATTTCCATTTCAGAAGTCAAGTCCCCCAGTTGAGGTAATGACCTAAATTCGAACCGACATTTACCTGAGGCCCTGCCAGAGGGACTGAACAACTCAAAACTCCCAAAACTATCCCCTCTAAAACCTTTCACGGGGCCCCGCCAAGAATCCTGTCTTGTGATCTCCATATTCAGCAACCAAGGTTTCCTTCGATGACACGCCCAGTCCAACCCACTGTTATATTTTTATATCTAGCTATATAGCTATGTGTCTAAACTACGTACTTATCTCACTTGGGATTTTCCTCTTTTATTTTCTATAATTAAAATAGGCATGTCTAATATCCAATATTAAGAAAAAGCTTCCATTGTATATATTTCTTGAACAAAATCCTCACAAAATCTTACTGTTCTTTTTTGAAAATCTTACGTTATTATTATTCAACACAAGTTATGTAATGTTAGAGAAGTGTTTTTTGATTATGCTTGGCATGAGTCTTGCTTGAGCAACGTCGTTGAATATTCTACACAGTACATTTGACAACGTGTACGGAAAGAAGTCGTTTCTATTATATATATTTCCTCAACAAAATCCTTACAAAATCTTACTTTGCTTTTATAAAAAAAAAACTTACGTCATCTATCATTTAACACGTGTTATATGATGTAAGAGAAGTGTCCTCTGATTATGCACGTCATGAGCCTTGATTAAGCAACATCTTTGAATATAGCTTACAGTACATTTGACAATGTGTACAGAAAGAAGTGAACCCTAATATATATATATCTCAACAAAATCCTTACAAAATCTTACTGTGCTTTAGTTAAAAAAATCTTATGTTATCTATCATTTGAAACATGTTTTGTAATGTAAGTGAAGTGTCCTTTGATTATGTATGTCATGAGCCTTGATTAAGTAACATTGTTGAATATAGTATACAGAACATTTGACAATGTGTACGGAGAGAAGTGAACTCAATTGTATAAAAAAACTTCAACAAAATCTTACAGTGATATTTTAGAAAAAACTTATGTTACGTATTATTTAACGCATGTTATGTAATGTAAGACAAGTGCTCTTTGATCATGTTTGGCATGAGCCTTGATTAACCAACTTCGTTGAATATAGTGTTATATACATTATATTTGACAGTGTGTACGGAAAAAATTGTTTCTAATGTTATATCTCAAATTAATCCTAACAAAAATCTCACCGTTTTCATAAAAATCTTACATTATCTATTGTTTAACATGTGTTATGCAATGTTAGAGAAGTGTCTTTTAATTATGCATGCAATAAGTCTTGCTTGAGTAACGTTGTTGAATATAGCACATAGTGAATTTGACAATGTGTACGGAAAGAAGTCATTTCTATTATATATATTTCTTCAATAAAATCCTTACAAAATCTTACTGTGCTTTTTTAGAAAAAACTTATGTTTTCTACTATTTAACACATGTTATATGATGTAAGAAAGTGTCTTTTGATTATGCTTGGCATGAGCCTTGATTAAGTAACATCTTTGAATATAGCATACAGTACATTTGACAATGTGTACAGAAAGAAGCGGATTCTATCCTATATATTTCTTCAGCAAAATCCTTACATAATTTTACTGCACTTAAAAAAAAATCTTACGTTTCCAATTATTTAACACAAGTTATTTATTATAAGAGAAGTGCCCCTTGATTATGCGTGGCATGATTCTTGATTAAGCAACGTCGTTGAATATACTACACAGTAAATTTTACAATGTGTACGGAAAGAAATGGATTCTATTACATATATAACTCAGCAAAATCCTTACAAAATCTCGCTAAATTTTATATAAAATCTTACGTTATCTATTATTCAACACATGTTATTTATTGTAAAAGAAGTGTCCTTTGATTATGTATGGCGTGAGCCATGATTAACCATCTTCGTTGAATATAGTATTAAGTACATTTGACAATGTGCACAGAAAGGAGTAGATTCGTGTCTTTTCTTGGGTCATCAAGCTGGAATCAACAGAAGAGGGTCTGATCAAAGAATCAGGCTCTATAATTACAGCCTCACTTCGCATGTTTTGTTCAGATATCAGCTTGGGCGTCAATTGCATATATTTTAATATGAGCAGACGTAAAACTATATAAAAACAAAGAAAGAAGAGAAGGAAGCAAGAAAATGTAGATAGATAGAGAGAGAGTAAGAGAGAAAGAGAAGAAGTCATACAGAGGGGTACAGAGAGAGATAGGTGGGAGTTGAGTGCATATTTATGTGTAAACGATTTGATCCTTGCAGAAGCTCAAAGCTCGTAAACAGTGGCCTTTCAGTCCGCAAACTCTAGAAAACGTTTAATGGTTACAAAATAATTGCTTTTCTTCCATGTCAAAAATAAACATGGCTCTTGCTGAGAGATACACATACGTAATTGACGACGTAAAAGCGGCCACACACACTTAGGCAAATGCAGAGAGATATCTCAGTGAATGTCCTAGCACTTGACCTTAGCCCTGACAATAAACAAAAAAAATAAGTTTAAACACTAGAGAACACACACACACAGACACACACATTCGCTCACTCACTTTTGCAATTAGCCCAATTTAATACAGTATTCGGTAAAAAGCCTCCGTCCGGGGTCAGTTAACAGAAAGTGCGTAATATTTTGTAGCCTGACACATATTACCTCTGCCCACAAATTAGGAGATATATGAATTCAATGGCGTCTTTCTGTCTGTCCCTACGATATCTCCGAAAATTCTCCATAAATTCTCCATAAATTCGAAGAGAAAAGTGGTTAAATTTTGGTTTGGATTCGGGATTTTTCTTTCGATTAAGAGATATTATCCCATTTTATTTTTGATCATTCATGCGTACGCTCACAACTATCCCCACGATATCCCCAAGAGTTCTTAATGAATTTCAATTGAATCTCGTGGAAGATTGGACAACAGACTACGAAAGCAGATACTGAATTTCAGAGCGGATCAAAGCACAATTGCCTTCCTACGCCATAGTTATATGTCTGCAACACATAATTTTGTAAAAAAGTTCACGACTGTTCACTCAATATCTCCAAAAGTTCTCCATGAATTCGAATGGAATTTGGTGGAATCGTGAGAAATGAGCAATAAAAATGTGACAGGATCTTGGGGTAAATTCATGCACAAGCACAAAAGTAGCTTCTTTTTTTTGCAGTTGGCAAGGGTGTCAGCAAAGGTATGCACTCTCTGAGTGCTTCCTTGTTTTGATGTGAAATTTTTTTCATTGTATATTGTTTGATGAATGTGAGGAATATTCATCTCTGAATCAAATGCATTGACAAGGAAGGATATTATGTTGAAAAATAAATAATTTTGTGTATTTTCATCGTCAATCTCTCTGTCTCTCTCTCTGTCTGTCTGTCTATCTCTCTCTCTATATATATGGACATCACAATACACAACATGGATCCCCCGAGACCACATGCGCAACAGAGGCCGGCAAAATGTTAGATGGAGAGACAAGCTGGACAAGTTCAGGAAGTACTGGCTCCGTGACGCCCATGATAGGGAAGTGTGGCAAATCCTGGGGAAGGTTTATGTCTAACGACGGACGCTAAAAGACTGATGATGATTATATATATATATATATATATATATATATATATATATATATATATATATATATATATATATATATATATATATATATATGTATATATATATATATATATATATATATATATATATATATATATATATATATACTGAACTAAGTCCCACACAATAAGATGACCCAAACAGATAGGATCCCATTTTTTGCTCACAAAGCAATGCTCCTGATGGTGGACTTATGTTCCACAGTAAATTTATAACCATCAAATGGTACACACACACACACACACACACACACACACACACACACACACACACACAAACACACACACACATACACAGAGCACACACTATTGAAGATGGGAATACCTCCCGAAATAAGTCTAGACCATCAATGGAAACATTAATGGATTAATAAATTTAGTTTCCACTCCTGAGTATATATATATATATATATATATATATATATATATATATATATATATATATATATTGTGTGTGATGTTTTCTGATTGTTTACTAATTTCAATGTGTATTCAAAAAAATGGATTATCCATTAATCATCCATTATTTGTAAAATCATACAAAGCAGATATCAAGTAACACAAAAAGTTCGTATTTCACTGACATGGAAGGAACGAAAAACAGCGAAGAAAGAATTCAAGCCTCACCTGTAGATAGTCAGACATGTGATAACTTTTGATTGTCGTACATGACGAACTCCACATCATATGTAAATAATCGATAAAAGGAAGTAAAAAGGATCAATCTTTTTTTTGTTGTTTTTAGTGTGAAAGAAGTGCATACGCAGCATATTTTAATTCATCACAGTTAGTTTTATTTGCAGAGGTCGTTGGGGAGCAATTACGCTAATGTATATTTTCCTCCAAAGTTGCGTAGGTAAAAACATGGTACCCCCCTGGCAAAAATAATAGAATCAGCACGCTCAGAAGACGTTCACTCAGCTCCTTTTTTTTCTCACATTTCTATAGCTCAACTGCTTTGAACAAGTCACAGATATGACATGAAACAATTTCAGTTCGATAGGTAGATGATCTGGTTTTATGAAATATAACTCAAACGAATTAAATTAAAATATCTAATTTCACAGCATATCAAATTATAGATCGGATTCAAAGGAAACGATTTTGAAATCACTCAGTGTGGAAGGTTAAATATTAAATCATCTTTGAATTTATAAAAACTAATACTAGCACAATTCTGAAAAGGCAAAATAAGCTACCGTTAAAAAAGAGTACTGCTTGCAAATAACGATGTGCCGTTTGACTTATCGCTGGACTAGGTTGAGAGGAAACGTGGTATAAAAAAGTGCTCGCCTTTGAAATGATTAAATCTCTTCTTATTACAAAAACCCTTTGATGCATCTTGTAACAGAGCATCAAGTGCTGAAGCTTTTTCTCTAGAATACTTGAATAGATGAAAACAAAGTTACAATAGGTTAGAGAGAAGCAATCAGGAAGTGCGAATGATTTGATGATTGTGATATTTAGCAGTAAATCATGATTCTGCTTCAGTCAAGGCCGATGATGGTGCATTTCATTACGATAACAGTATGAACATAACCTTAAGAAAACAAACACATTTCTTGACTAAATAAAATTATTAGGTAGCATGTCAGGTAAATAACCAAGGATGGGGGGCAACAATTACATCAGTCAATGCTCTGGTTCACATTGAAATTTGGAACCCTTTTCTCATTCTATCTATAGAAAATAGATTTAGTTATGATGAAGACATCTGTCAGGATTACAATGCAACCTACCTCAGAGAGAAGATTGCTAAAGTTTTTTTTACCCCCTTCAAAAAGGTATATCAATTAAATATTATAGCCAGGGAGCAGTCCAGATCTCAGTCCGATTGCAAATTCATTGCGGGAATTTTACAAAAAATGTGCCTAAACAAGGCTCAACCCTGCAAAGATGATATATCAGCCACTATTCGGAAAAGTCGAAACCAGCTCGATTGAGATCATTGTTTTTCAACAGTGAAGCCTATAATTCCAAGATTTCAGGCCATCGTGGAAGCCCAAGAAAATTACAAATCATGGGTTTTCGACGATGAATCCATACTTTTTTTAGCATCGAATAATTCCATTATTAGTTTCTTTTCTCGATCTGTAGTAGAAATATTCCAATAATTTGAACATAATCGAATTTTTTGACTTATGTGTCATGAAGGCAAAATTTCAAGCTATTAAACAAAAAAAATGTTTTATGTGATACATGTGATTTGTTTATCTGCTGCGGAGTAAAAGAAATGAAGTTGTGTAAATATATGTAAGGGTGCTTATTACATAAATTTTGCTTGGAATAGTATACAGATATTCCTCACATTCTGAAAGTTTGATTCCTATAGCTTTTTTACATCTACGATAAAAAAAAACCGAAAAAAAAACGAAAATAAAGTCCAGCCTCTGTTTTGAGAAATTTTAGAGATAGGTTGCCTCTCTCACCCACATCATCGTATCTTTTTCTTGCCACCATTCAAAATTTACCAAAGTCGGATCAACATACCAGCATTTTCATTTCTCAGATCTGAGAACTCTCGAAAAATGTTCAAAATGAATTATTGGTAATCGCTTCTTTGTTTAACGCTGTTTTGTCTTACGGAAGTGTTTTTTTTTTTCTATTGGAATACTCTCCTTTCAGATATCGGGGAAAAACCTGGAATCATCTCAGCTTTTTCCCGTACGAAGGAGAATGATTAAAAGAAAAGAAAAGATTATCTATTTTTTGGCATGAAAGACGCGCCAAGCATTGTTATCCGTTGCAGTTCGTTTCGTTCAACGAGGTCTTAGAACACCAATTTCTCTAATTTGTATCTTTTTCCAATATTGATGCAGGTGCATATAAGTATCCCTAGCTTTCCGAAAATTTACTTCACTTCAAATCTTTCTTGCTTTAACAAAAAAGAAAGAAAGTGAAAAACAAACTAACAAACGTTCAGCATTTGTTTTGCATCGAGGTGTTATACAGGTAGCACATAGCTTTCTCTTCTTTGGTGTACACCATAGTCTTATACACTTCCAAACATCCAAGCCTAATATACTAGAATAAACATTTCTCGGATCTGAGAACGTTAAAGAATTTTCACATATATTTTAATGATAATTGCTTCTTTTTCGTTTACGAGTCTTTTTTATGGGTACACTCCATTTTCGGATATCGGGAAAAAACCTGGATTCAACCTAGCTTCGTCATGGAGGAAGGTGAATGATTAAAAAGAAGTGAAAAAGAAAGAGATTGATTCACACTTTTTGGCGTGAAGGATGTGGCAACATAATGTAATTCATTGTAGTTTGTTTTGTTCACCGAATTTTTTCAGACTACCAATTGCTCTAATGTATATCATTTCCAAAAACCATGTAGATGCTAAGATACAAGGTACGTCTGAAAATATCATGCCATTTCGAATATCGCAAGAGCTGTTTGCGTGGCCTTGATACAACTTGAAAAACCAACTTGAGGGCCTCTCACTGTGCATGTACGAATAACCACTTTCCCGTTGGGTTACTCAGCTGACAGTTGAGAACCAGAAATTTGACCAAGTAATTTTAATTATCGAGCGAGTAGATCAGCCTGACCATTCGTCATGTCTATTGTCTTTTTTTTTTTTGGTGGGAAACAAAAGGTTTCTTCAGTAAGGTCTGTTATCCCCCCTACATTCCAGATTTGGCTCCTAGCATAATGAAATATCACGGTCGCAAGAAACTATTATCCATCGATACCTGCATCAGTATTCACATTGGGGTGAACATGTTTCCATTACTGAATGTGCAAGAAATCATGTATGTAGAAGTCATGTAAACATCTATACATAAATGGTTTTGGAACTAAATATGCATTACAAATGCAGACATACACACGAGTTGATAAATTGATACAATAAGACAGTAAAGGTAAAAAAAAACATAAATTCTAACGGACCTTAATATATCATACACATTTACTCTCACACACAAGCATATATGTATATGTATATATATATATATATATATATATATATATATATATATATAATTATTGTGTCATCCACCGACAACTGTTCCATTGTATTACAATTCTTCAGTGTAGCTAAAGACTATCCAATATACCATCTAGTAAAAATGGGTAAGATCGTAACTCTCACTTCAGATCTAGACGCTGGCATTTTACCCCTGCCCTACGCAGAGCTGGACGGTCATTGGAACTAAATTTAAGCGATATATTTACTTACACACAATTATACAATCATATATATATATATATATATATATATATATATAGGTATATATATATATATATAAAATTTGATGAATATATATATATATATATATATATATAGCGATATCAAAAAGTTCATTGATTTAACATAAGGTGAAAACTCTGTCTTTGGCCTCTCTTTGTAGAATGTGGGGGATGAACTGTAGACGAGATTTAGGAGAACATGACGATCCAGATGGTGGCCTTTTTTAGAAATAGGACTTCAAAGACAATTCTAAAAAGTTTATATGACGCTGAGACAACCATGTGAGGCAATAAAGAGAGTACTTTGAAGCAGATTAAGGCGACCTTTTCCTAAATTGGGTAGTTTTTGTTATTAGATGGCTGGATACTGCATAGAGACTAATTGCGTGTAATCTCCGTAAATACAACTTGTTTAACCAAATTTGAGGCTTACGATCATAATTTTTTCAAACAGCGTATAAGTAAAACAAATGTCGTATACACTAAACACGTTGACGACAAGGATACAGCGATCAAAATAGAAAATGTAGAGCAGCAAAAATTTGTCTACCAAGGACAATGATCCTTGATGTGATCGTCAAAAAGAGAAATCAAGCGAGGTATCACCCATTGGTGGCAATATTTCGGTAGAGTGAGTTCGATTTTCAAGAATAAGAAAATCCGACAAGTGCTAAAAAGAAGAGTATACAACAATCCTCCTGATAATCACATATGGAGCTGAAAACGTGAAACCTAAACAAAAGATTGACCCTCAAACCGAGAATCACGCAACGTGTGCAGAAGAAAATCGTACTCAGCATCATAGGGAAGGATCACAACATAGTGCATTACATAAGAGATATTATTGAAAACGTTATAAACCCAAATGGCGATGGACAGGCCATATCGCTAGAATGTCAAACAATTGCTGCACAGCACGACTTATAACGTGGATTTCCAGAGACTACAACGGAAGATGTGACCAGCAAAAATATGACGAACTAAACAAGTTCAGAAAGTATTTGCTCAGTAAAGCCCATGGTATAGAGGTTTGGTAATCTTGAGGAAGGTCCATGTCCAATGACGGACGTTATAAGGCTACTGATAGTGATAGAGTTAGATGAGACGGTTTGATTTATCTGTTTGAAACACTTGAGGCAGGTATCTCGACGATGGTTATTTTTAAAAGATCTAATACAATCTACCTTGCTCTTGTTTGTAAAATCTTTATTACCCTAGGGACTCAATATCTACAGAAATTGGTATGCGCTTCGCTGGAAAAAACTTCTCAAATATCCCGTTGCGGTAATTTAAGCGAGTCTTCCGGTTTCAGAACAAAGAGGATGGCAAACCCAGGGTTGGGTAGGTAAACAGAAGTCCAGACGGAAGACTTGTAGGTGGTCTCGTATGTTGAAAGCCGAGGTTAATTGGTCCGTGTGTTTCTGAACGTCATGTGTTAGACACTATTAAACAGTAGGAGATCTTGCAATGCAGAGCTCAGGGTAATAGAATCTCCCATCTTGAATCCAGCGAAATTCCTTGCCCCAACCACGAATAACTTCATCTCTGAAAATGGTTTTATCGGTCGTATCTTCTCTTCAAACCAGAGATGTTTTTAATATAACCTCATTAAAATTCCTAGAGTTGTGAAATGCCTTACTCATGTAAACATATACAGTTTTTTTGTGTGTCTGTCCGTGTATTTTAATCTTATATTCAAAAACTAAACATCCCACAGCAAAACTTTGAGCATATTTGGAATCTACTCATCTCAATATTTTTCTTGGTACACAACTATTGAGCTCGATATCGCTAAGATTGAGCAATCCGTCTCGATCTCAAAGTCCCAGAGTATTTTGTTATTTTCACTTTGTAATACTGATACCATACGTTTGATAAGTGGTTCTCAAGCTTTATTGTATGACAACACACTGAGAAATGTCCATTTTGATAGTATAATGGTTAGCCCGTTTGCCTATCACACAACAGGTTCCGTGTGCTATCCCTGGGCTACATGAGCGAAAGTTGTGGACACTAACGATTGGTTAAATTTTTTGAGCACCCAGTAGCTAAATGAAAACATTCTAAGCTATGTGATTAGGGGGTATTCTGCTGAGGAGGTGGCAAGAAAAATATTGTTGGAATGAAGTTCTGGCCATGACTAGATTTGAGACTTGCAAAGATCACTAGGGTGACACATGCAACAGAAACCAGTTGCTATACACTATTGGGGGTTGTATCTTTACCTTTTTTTACACGAAAAAAATATATTCACTTGTGCTCACCAACTGTTTCTTCCAGTGAAATACTACTTGACCTTTCATTACAATAATTTATCATCGGTGTTCGTACAACTATTCATAAGTAGGTGTGGGCTCATTTAACATTGAGTAAGCGTAAAAGGCATGACGAAATATATTTAGGAAAATTAAACATTCTTCATTCCGATTTTTAAAAAAATTCCATTTTTACTAATTACTGTGAACTCATTTCCGAAAATGAAAACGATAAAATCAGAAAGCGAAGGAAAATGTGATAAATTGCCTCTCATTCAAACAATTAGAAAGCAGAAAATAATTTCACCGTTTGGGAAAACCTCATCTGAACTTCTCACCTTTTTTATGACAATAAATAGGTTGATGGCATGAAAGGAAGAAAAAACTTTCAAAGTTTTGATTAAAATAACAGTAATAACCTGCGCATATGATAATTAGCGATGTTTTTTTTTTCAACATTTTGTCACACTATGGGATGCAACTCATCAATGATGGCATGAAAGTAGAAATTTACGTTCGGATGACGTAGTATAAATGCTGAATTTAAAGGATAATAAAAACAATAAACAAAAAACGTTTTAATTCTTTTGTTGCCCATAGAATGCTATGCAATGTAAATCTATCTCATATATATATATATATATATATATATATATATATATATATATATATATATATATATATATATATATATATATATATATAAATATATATATATACATATATATATACACACACACTGACAGAGTATATGTGGTAAAAATCAGGCTGGCAGTATAACATAATATAATAATATATCAGTAATATAAAGCTACTTCTGAAATGTAATGGATTTATTTCATAGAGTGCTCAATACATATAACTTTTTACTCCTGAAGTTAAATTGTTTTAGAGTAGAGCTGGGAATAAATAGTAGAATGTGGATTCGCTACACAAACTAGCTCATGTTTCTGTCCTTTTAGGGCCTCATCAGATTTGCCAAATGAGGCCCAAACAGGGAAAACACATGAGCTAGTTTGTGTAGCGAATCCACATTCTACTCTCTCTCTCTCTCTCTCTCTCTCTCTCTCTCTCTCTCTATATATATATATATATATATATATATATATATATATATATATATATATGTGTGTGTGAGAACCAATACATAAATCCATATATTACATATATGCTGTAATTCTTACGACACAGGCGAACTAAAAAAAGTATGATAATAATTTGAATCTTGCTAGGGAGCTGAAGAAGCAGTGAAAACATAATTACAGTAGTGTCAGTAATGGTCGGAGCCCTTGGAGTCCACAAGAATCTTTCAAAAAGCTTAGGGGAATCAGGAAGACTATCCAGGTAACAGTTTTGATAAAGTCGGCTAAAAAAAACTGAATAGTGACCTTAAGTATGGACGAGATTAGCTGTTCCTCGAAACTCAGTTAAATATACCTGTCACTGCCGGTGTAAAACCCAAGGAGTACGAATAATAATGATAGTAACAGGTCTGGTTACTCAGTCAAAAGAAACCGTCACATGTCCAACGTCTTCTCGCAGGAAGCCGAGTTGGAAGTCACTATATGATTAAAAAAAAGATCGAAAAGGGATGATCAACGAATTTGAGTAACTCTTCCCACCTTTCGTTGTACTGTGATCTATAAAAAAGTTCGAATTTTCAAATAAAGAAGACAAGCGTGGACGCTGCTGAACTGATTGATCAATCATCCCTAGTTGAACCCCTATTGATATCATTTTACCATTTTGGAAAGCTTAATCTGAACTTCTCACCTTTTTATAAATAGGTTGGTGGTGGGAAAGAAAGAAAAAGTTTCAAAGTTTTGATAAAAACTACTGTAATAACATGTAAGTATAGTAATTAGCAAATGTGTTTGTGTGTGTGTTTTAAGATATTCTGTCACTCTATGGGATGCAGCTCATCATTGATGGCATGAAAATAGAAATTTATGTTCAGATGACGTAGTGAGGTTTTCATGGGAAAAGAATAATTTTTTGACATAAGAGGGAGTGAACCTTTTGAATTCCCAGCCATTTTGCTCCAATGCTACAGCCTATGCAAGCAATATAAAAATAGAAAGCAAGTCATCTAGATTGTTTTGAAAACTGGAGAAACGTTTGTCAGAATTGTTAATTATCCCCTCACATTTCCAACGTTGGAATCCACATACTCAAGTACTAATATTGAAGAAAATGAATTCATAAATCCAGGCTGATATGAAGAATAACGCAGAAAAAATCTTCCTGCATGGAGGGAATTAAAACTGGACGCTCCTACTGCAATCTAAAGATAGCGACAGCGCGAACTCCCTCGTTATCTTAAAATAACGTTTTGGAATATTCTAAATTATTTTCAGCTCAACAATGCTGATATACTAGCACGCATGTTTACACAAAACGGAGTGTATGTATGTATCATCGTTCTCTGCTATATACCTTCATTGATGATAATGCAATGTAAGTACACATGCGCAATCATTAGCAAGACCGATGTCTCTTGAAGCTTTATTTCACTTAGGTCCCCTGGTATTTGACAATAATCACCCATTTAAGTACTGACCAATTGCTAACGTCAGCGTTGCTTAATACTTCCAAGAACTGGTTTATAAAACTTGATTTTGACGTAACCCCTCAACCTAGGGAAGAGGTTCCTCGGTCCTGCTCTTCGTACTGAGTACCTGGCACCAAGTATCAATACAATGGCTTTAGTATGACTCAACGTTGTATTAAACCATGGCCTTACCGAACTGGAGGCCAGCGACCTACCACTTGGTCATGGTTATCCGCTTAGAGCGGAAACAGGCGTAAAGCAATAAATCTCTCTTTAAAGGCCAAAAAAAAAAAAATCACCCACGCAAAATAAGACTCACAGATTGCACACAATGTAAAGCAGAAAAAGTTTTGTACACAAAGGAAACTAAAATAAATATCTAAATAAGTGAAATTACAGAAATGGAGAACGAATGTCATGTTCAAATTAGATTTCGACTTGACAATAACGATTAAGTCACTTTTGTTTGTTATTGTTTTTTTAGCGACAATATTGAGCGTAATATGATTTTTGTTCAAGTTTATCAAATTATGAGATTGCCTCATTGGAAACATTTTGGATTAATAATAGATTTGTCTCCGTTGTACGAAAACAAACATCCACTAAGAATCTATGGAAAAACTGTTGCATGCAAAATAAAGTGACACAAAACATGGTTGGTCCCATGACTAATGTTTTTAGATAGCATGTCGTGTTGAGGGTAATCAATTGAAACAATTGGAAAGCAAGATGATCAACGAATGAATTACTTCTTCTGCCATTTGTTAAGTTGTGATCATTAAAAAAAAATGGAATATTTTTTCGGGAACGTTACTGGACAGAAACTAAGGGACAACTTTAGCATAACTTTACGTTGTTAATCCCCCCCACAATAAGAACTTATTTTAATGGAATTAAAAAAAAACTTCTAAAATTTTATTTCTACTCCTGTAGCAGCATTAGACAGTCAGCTAGCCAGCCAACGAGACGCACATAAAAACTCAAGAAAACTATGCTGACTGTTTTGGTGATAGACCTTGGTGACAGTTTCCAAAAAAAACAGCACATTCTTCATTCAAATTACGGTCAAATCACGTTCTCATATGATCACCAAAGTTAAGTTACGTAGAGCCTGGTCAACATGTAGATTGATGACCAACTGGTTATACCAGGTTCTGAGAAATGCTATGGATTATGAAGACAACCACCAGTGGTGATCCCGTTAATCCTGTCTGGTGGAGACCGATGTTTAAGCTACAGACTCCTGTCCCTACGCCAGACCCCCCTGTCTGGACTGGCTGCGAGCAACAACAAGGGAAAAACTTGTTAACGTCGATACATGGATCTTCATCGACCTGTTCAAGTGAACACTTTGTCGTTAACAGTTATTGCTAAACTTATTCTACAGAGTCATTGTAGACCCATACGTTGCCTTCACAACTAACTAACCATTTGCGCCACAGATTCTTTCTCTGTGAGAGTGTCTATCTTAATCACGGTTATACAGGTTACCTACGTTCAACTACGGTATCTGCTACGAAGCGACAGTTGTAAAGCACTCAAGAAGGATTGAACCCACGTCGATAATAGTAATCTACTGGAGTAATCCCTCATCTAATACACCAAGGGTCGGTAAACAACGACCCACGGTTCAAATATGGCCCACGGGCTGATTTCACCCGGTACGCCTGCTCCATTGAATATGAGACAATTGATAGATTTCTTTAAAATGGTCTGTTCGGAAAAGGGTTTCAGCATTTGGCACGACATGTTGATGTGAAAAAAAAATTACAGATTAATTCTATCGAATGATATTAGATCAGTGTAATGGTCACCACTTGCAGTTATGATATGGGCCAAAATTTGATATCAATGTCTCATTGATTGACTGTATATGGAAATGTATACTGGTATATACTCATATAACGGGAAAAAAACATTAGAGTAATTATAGAACAAGCCGTTTCCTTAGTCCTGTATGAACAGTGTTTCCATTTCAAATCCGCTTAGACCAGTAAGACGTTAAGATATTTCTAATTAGGACCCTCACTCCAAAAAAAAAAAAAAAATAAAAATCAACATCTGCATTATGCAAGTTTTCAACATACGTGGGATGCAGCTCGATAATCTAGAAAATCACCATCCTAATTATAAACATTTATTTTTGCTTTTGTTTTTTTTAATTAGCAAATCTCAATTATTGAAGTGCGCAACAGCTACTCTCTAATAAAATGATGTTGCTATAACGCAAAGACTGTTTTTTAACACGGTGATTTGAAAAGAAAGATGGGTTTGCCGTCGGGATGTTCAAATGAATATGTGTTGATAAGAGAGTAAAGTAGCATATATATATATATATATACATACATACATATATATATATATATATATATATATATAGAGAGAGAGAGAGAGAGAGAGAGAGAGAGAGAGAAAGAGAGAGAGAGAATGCACAAATTACCCAGACATATAATGGAAATCTTCCGATTAGATATTTACAGCTTATAGTGATTTTACTATCTTTCATCCTGCACGGCATTTCGTATGTCACAAACAATGCAAAAGACCAGACAAGATCGTTACGAACAGACACACGTCTTATTGAAACATGATGACGATAGAGAGTTAAATTCGTGGCTTCTCCAAGGCATTGCCAGCTAATTAGCCTTCACACCACACTCATTAAATTTGAAATTGAGAGAGATCTGGCAGAAGCCAAATAATCAAAACTGATGACATGATTACGAGTACTCCAACTTTACGAAAGTTCGCTCACGCCATTTTTTTTTTGCTTCCCGGAGAAAGAAAGAAAATAGCATTCAGTAGTTGGTTTGCAGCGAGCCATTACAGAGGCAGCGCATACCCTTTATACCACAGTCTCCTTTACTTTCCATAAGCCCAAACACCGATAAAAGCTAAACATACATATCATCACTTCTATTTTCATGGTGTGATAAAGTTAAAGAAAAATTCAATACAAATTATGTCAATTGCTTTTCCGTCTTCGATAGATTGAGAGAGAGAGACAGAGAGAGAGACAGAGAGAGCGACATAGAGAGAGAGAGAGAGAGAGAGTTGGGGAAAAGACAGAGACAAAAGGTTTGGAATAGTACTTTCATTTATTAATTTTTTATCGCTCGCAGCAGGGCCAGTCTGAGCGTTCGAAAAGGGTAGCTTTAGCTTTGGCTTGCGTAAGTGAACCTAACGTAAGTATCAGTCTACTCCCGGGAGGATTAACGGCGTAGTTACGGGAGGCTTTCCACGTGACTTCCACCAGCTCACGGCACCTGGGACACCCGGTTGGCCACACATCTACAAACTGACCAGGACTCGGCGTCACTCTACTTCGGTGACCGTAACAGAACCGGCGTGTCCAACGCGTGGAATGTTATTTTCGTTATGCAAACCAAACGGAATCTGAATTATGTCACGTCTCGTCCCATTCGCAGGCATCCATGTTTATGTTTCAGTGCAAACAAGCGTCTCTTGAGGAATATGAAATCGTTTTAGCGAGTGATTTACGTCACAAACTCCTGTAAGATTTCCGCTGTGTTCATTTAAATAGCATGTTTTATTTGTCGTTAGGTAATTTCTTTAAATAACACAAGTATCACAAACAAAACGCAGCCACTCTCATACGCACACCCATATATTAGAAACTGTAAAAACAATTTGTTTTCCCTAAGTTTTTAAGCTAGTCTGATTGGCTAGACTGGCTATTTACACATTGTTGTGGACTTAAAAAAATATTTTCGCGCCCGTTTAACAGCAAAAAAAAAACAAAAAAAAACGCTAGTGAATCTTGAATAAGAGGAAAATATTAAAAGATGCCTCAAACTCACTAAAAAGATATTAAAGACTGTCTGAAAAAAGAGGCTTAGAATTTTTAAAAGTGCCTGCGCTGATTAGCATTTTTTTCTGTTCTGCCTAAACAAGAAAGGCGCGAAGAATAGTGTGAAAAGCGCTATATTGGCAACACTGAATGTATGTATCATACATACAGTCTGGACCAATGTAGCTAGAGGGCTGAAAGTTCCTTCCTCATTATGTCTAGAAAAATAGGTTTTCGTTATTTTCATGAATCCCCCACAAATAGGATTTGAAATGTAGGTTTATGCTAAATTGATGCCTTAGTTTGTGTAAGCCTTTTATTTTGAAAATTAAGACTTTTTGTGATCACTGCCCAACAATTGGCGAAAGAAAAAACTAATTCTTAGATCAACCATTCTCCCATTTTTTTATTGGTCATTCTGAAAACGACGGTAAAAGTCTCATCGATACAATGTAAGGAAGGTGAGCTCAATTGCAAATCGTGAAGTTTCACTCTCACGCTCATTCGATGTTAAAAACGGCAAACAAATAGAGAGAAATAAGATGAGTAATGAAAGGAAAACAAAATTTAGATTGAACACTATTACGTAAAAAGATGTTTCTCATGTTAAGATTTCTATTGAGTGACTATTTGGACCTATTCAAATAAGTAAAACGATGATAAAATTGTTGAAATAATGAAAGTGATGATAAACGTATGCGCATACAATAGCCAGGTGTGCGCTTATGACGTGTATTTACTTTTCCATCGTGATACGAGGAGGACGCAGAGAGACACTTTATTGAGAATTGGCAACAACTTTATCCTCCATTGGTCGATTGTATCCGAACTAACTATCACTTTGAACCGTTACGTAGAAAAATATGCTAGGTGTGTGTAGTGATTTGTACGTTGGGTGTGCTGTGTGCTACTATTGCAAAAGGACGCAAAAATATTTCAGTGTCTGTAAAACGAGACGGACTGTAAAGAACTTAATGATAGAATATAGGGAAGGTAGGCTCAATGGTAAATTGTAAAGTTTTACACCCGCGTTCATTCGATGTTACAAACAAAAAACAAATAAAAAGAAATAAAATAAACGATGGAAGAAATACAAAATTTAGACTGAACATTATTATCTGTTCATAATAGGGTCCAATTCGTTGCCATTATTTCTCTAATTTCTATCATCAGGACCACTTTTGATACAATGTACCAAAAATACTTTAACTGTCCATTGTTTTTTCCAGGCTCTAAAGTTTCACATGTTTTTTAACGTGCATCTGTAGGACACAGCACATACAAATTATTATACGCCACTGGTGGAATCCATTTTCCCCAAGAGTGTCCATATGGTCTCAAAAGCTGTTCGTGGGAAGTCCAGCAGTATATTGGCCATAACATACCGAATGCACTCCTTTGTTGATCCCAAGTTTGTGGTTTGGTGCGGTACGAAGCCTCTAACGTTAACCTCAACATTAAGCGATGTATACAAAATTTATCATTTGATTATTTCTCACCTGTCTCATATTACCTGGCGCAGCGGTATGGCTGTATATTGCAATTTGAAGAAGCAAGAAAAATGTAATACTTTGTATCCATCATGACCTATCCTTAGTCAGAAGCAGTAATACGCTGATTGTTGTGTGACAGCATTCTTGGCGCGTATTTTCTGACAGTTTTGTTACTTGGTATGCGTAATAGGTACTTTCTCACTATGTTAAGCGCAGTCGTCAGAAGTTCAATCCCAATCATAGACTTACACCCAAATCGAAAGGTGACCCTTGAAAGGAGAAAGAAAATTGACCGTCTATTGGGATATGTACGGCTCCATTCATTACACAGTTTTAAATCGATAAACAAATAATCATCATTACCAACAACTTTCAAGTTTGAAAGCAGCACTGGACGGGAAAATTTCATCTTTAGTGAATAGAGAAAGGATCACTCTTCTGATCCCTTTGAACTGGGCTAAGTATTTTTTGTTTGTTTGTTTGTTTGTTTGTTTGTTTGTTTGTTTGTTTGTTTGTAGCCACATCACTAATCCCAGGCCTCTGCGCATAGTAATACCAATCCTCATTAAATCCTAAACTGCTTTGGTAAACCACATATGCAAAGATACTATTGAAGATAGTATATCTATGGTAAAGAGAATTATCAATATGGTTCGTACAAGGGCAAAATTGTATTATTGCTTGCTTCAATAACCTAATCGGGTAGCTAGAAGCCCCAGGCACCTCACCAAAAAGAAAAAAAAAAGATAGGGAAAGACATTGTGATTCTATGCTATACTTCTCTAATTACAGGTGAAGTTTTTTCAACCCCAAATGCAGAGACACATAATATGGAATGTTCGTTCCAAATCGGCTAATTTGTGGCTGCGAGCATTTAGTTTTTTTATCGACAGTTTATTTATCATAAATTGCTAACTGATACTGTCGATATAGTTTTCTTCGGTATGCAAATCAGCCAGGCCCTAGGTTGTTTATCGTAGATTTTCCAATATTTAGATTTAGGAAGTTACTCTCGAATTCGAAAAAAACTAAAATCAACATCTTGATATTGTCAACACTGGACTCATACGTTAGAGAAAACGAACTGGAAAGAAATTGGCTACCCTAGCAAGCTTGCTGGTTATCGGGTTGGCTGGCTATACTGTATTACGAATGCAAGCCGTACCGATCGAGCCCCGGACTGAAAATTTGAAAATTCAGTGCTTGTTGTGTCTGGGGACAGAAAAAGAACATTTTCCTCGGGTTTTTCAAAAATTCTTTCCCTAGATATGTTTGTAGTGGTCTCCTCTAATCATGGTCTATTGCTTTTTAAGCAATCACAGCCCAGCAAAATGCAAGGAAAGTAAGTACTTATTTATCAACCCTTTTTTCAAAAATATTCGATTGATCTACGTTAACATGGCACGCAGTCAAAATACGTTTGTAACTGAACAGTTTTAATGGAGTAACTAACTAGGCCTAATTCTTTTTTCATTTTACGTGTTTGAAGTTTTTATCAGCTCGATAGGTATATGCAGAATCAACACGAAGTAAAAGTGGACTAATTTAATCTAATTAGAATACTGATGCGAATAAACAAATGATAGATATTGATAAAGAATGTATATATATATATTTGCATACATATATATGTGTGTGTGTGTGTGTGTGTGTATATATATATATATATATATATATATATATATATATATATATATATATATATATATATATACATATGTATACATATATGGGTGTACGTAAATGTATATAGACATATATGTGTGTGAAAGCTTGTGTGTTTGATACTAGTAAGAGATTACAAGGGCAATCAATCCACACATACAGAGAAATGAGGAAGTTGATAAGGGGAATACATACACACATACACATACACACACAAACACACACCGTCACTCACACACAAGCTTATATATATATATATATATATATATATATATATATATATATATATATATATATATATATATTTATATATATATATACATACACACACAAACACACACACACATATATATATGTATACATATATTTATATATATATATATATATATATATATATATATATATATATATATATATATATATATATATATATATATATATATATATATAATGACTCATAGCGAGGCAGCAATCCTTCATTTAGATAAACATTGTAAAACTATAAAAAAAGCAAACTCTGTCTACTCAATTTGGGGGATAATTTCTTTATTTTACGTATAAACCATTTTTTATTGGCATCTACGTTTTTTGGGAAAAAAACGTTCGGAAGTTGTTGGCTCAATATACTTATGATTACTCTATTAGAAAAAAACGATTATTATATAGATATGAAATTATTAAAAGAATAGTTCTAAGACAACAATCACTCTTTAAATACCATTTCCACACCTTCTTGATAATGACCAATGATGGTCGAAAGATATCGAACCAACAACTTTCAAACTAGAAAAAATAACGACAGAGTTGGTCTGTTTTCCTAACAATATATTCAAACATAATCATATATATATATATATATATATATGTGTGTGTGTGTGTGTGTCTTATATAGTTATTCTTATTGACTCCCCATCATTACCCGCTTAACGTATCACTTGGCCGAGACAACGTGATTGGAATAAACATTTAAAGAAAATAACGCTTTTGCAGGAATCGAACCTGTGATCGACAGAGTAGCTACTTCAACTTGGTGTCGAGCTAAACAGCTGCCGTTAATGAAAGGGCCCGAAAAAATGTTTTCACTCCCAATTCTCATATCTTTTATTCTCGGGCAACGGTACGTCGGATCCGCTATCCTGTCGGTCGTAGGTTGGATTCCCGCAGCAGCCCTATTTTCTTTAATTGTTTATTCATTTTATGTTATTCAAGCCACGTAGTACATTAACCATGTAATGACTGGAGATAATTCAAAATAGGAATTACGATATATTATAATACAGTATATAATCATTCTGTTGTACCATATATCCATATCTTAATGCATGTATACAACAACAGAGCTGTTGTACCGATGCAATGGTTACTACGAGGAAAAAAGTGCATGAAAACGGGGTACAACATGTACTTTCGACCCTACACTCCTTGGAAAGAATATACAGGCGTCTTGTAAAATATCGATTGCTTTTCTATTCTCCACAGACTTCAGAGAAAATGATTTGATAACGTTCACTGAATTCAGAATGTTTTCTGTACTTTGCTGGCTGCGATGTTGCAAGATCATCATCAGCCTGTTAGCGTCCGTTGTTGGCAATAGACATTCCGAAGATTTGCCAGACCTCTCAATCAGGGGCGTTGCGGAGCCAATACTTCCTGAATATTTTTTGGCCCAGGTTTCGCACGTGATATTTGGGGATACACGTAGTAAGTCGTCCAGCGGTTTTCTGCCATCTTCAAAACATCACCAGCTCATTGCCATTTGAGTTAATTAAGCAGAGAATATCTCTAGGAGGGCAAGCCCTTGGCAAAACAAACTTTCTAAAATAAGACGATCCCAATAATCCTAAAAAGAAGAATATACCACCAATGCATCCTCCTGATAGTCACTTATGAAGCTGAAACATGGAGCCTACGCAAGAAACAAATCCAGTAACTGGGAAGCATGGAGCGTGCACATGAGAGAATCATGCTTAACCTCACATAGAGAGATCACGAGACAGCACAATATATCATGGGGATCAGAGACATCATAAAATCTATTTGAAAACTCCAATGGCAATAGGCTGGTCATGTTGCAAGGATGAAAGACAACCAATGGACATCACGCCTCACAACATGGAACCCTCAGGGTCCGCATGCGAAACTGAGGCCTACAAAATGTAAGATGGAGAGATGAACTAGACGCCCATGATTGAGAAATTTGGCGAATCCTTGGGAAGGTCTATGTCCAAGGACTGACTTTAAAAGACTGATGATTAAATGGATTCCATGATGTCTTGGACTCCTGTTTTTCCTCTTATACATAGTGACGTCTCGTTATCTCTCCATCTGATGATCCACATGCCATGTCCTTTGCACGTTGCATGGTCTTTAGCTTTAGCGTTGAATTGTTGGTTAGGTTCCATGTTCCAGCCCCATGAGTACCAATTGAGCGGTTGCAATATTTTGGGAGTTTTCTTCTCAGGATTCTTCGAGATTTTCTGGTTCTTGGATATTGAGCTTACTCGACCGGAACGATGTCATCCTAGAGTGACTATTCGTTTGATATCTTCTTTCAAGGGTTTCACGGAGATTCGTAGTCTTAGACAAAAAGGATGAAGAGTGCAAGAAAGTTTGTATCCCCATGAACTTCAGAAAAAATTAATGTCATGAACAGAGAACAAATTGGAGACAAAGACACGACAACGAATCTGCAGTGCTGTAAATGTTAGCACTAAATCTTAATCTAAGAGCAAAGTAAAGGACTTGTAGATATTGTCGTTGATAGTAATAACCAGCAAAACTGTTGTTTTTTTTTTAATGCCACTTCGTTCAGTGGCTTTCCTAGGGTTGGTATCAACGAGGTGGTAACTCAGGGAGTCAATCAACTGAAAAAAATGGCCAAATGAAAGAAAAAAAAATACCAACTTTGGGGGAGGTGGTTTGAGACGACTTTATACATAGAATTCATACACTAACACATGACCAGGCACATCTATACACACACACACACACATGTTCCATCAATTATATTAATAAGGAAATGAGGTTTGTTGGCAGCTTATCAAGCAAATTTGTGCCACAACGGCAGGCATTACTTTCACCCTACTACCATATGTTCCAGGACTCTTTAGG
>OY735224.1:33925683-33945683 GCA_963457665.1 Thysanoteuthis rhombus
TAATCAAGTGACAGATCGGCAAACTGAGAACCATGCAACGTGTACATGAAAGAATAATGCTAGGCCTCGCATGGAGAGACCACAAGACAGCACAGTACATCCGGAAGAAGACAGGAGACTGGGACATCATAGAATCCATTAAAAATCTAGAATGGCAGTGGGCTGCTCGTGTTGCAAGAATGGTAGACAACCAATGGACATTGCGACTCACGATAGTGATCCCCAGAGATCGTATGCGCAACCGAGGCTGGCAGAGTATTAAATGGAGAGGCGAGCTCGACAAATCCATAAAATACTGGCTCCGTGACGCCTACAATAGAGAAGTGTGGCGAATCCTAGGGAAGTTCTGTGTCCAACGACGGACGTTGAAAGGCTGATGATGATAAATACCAACACAAATGCCGATGCTTAAAGCAGTGATGCCGATGTGAAGAGACAATCAGGGAAAATCAATGTTATTGTGACCAGAATTCGGGAGAAAATATTTCTAAAAACTCACCTCAAATCAAAGTGATGAAAGATTAATTACGAAAGCAAAAAGTTGAGAGATATATCCGGTGCTCTTCCCAATTTGGACAATAGAAAGATGGAGGAATTAGGATCAAATAATTCTGAAACAGACAACAATGCATTAAGCGATGAGAGATTATGTGTTTTAAGAAATGAGTGGAATGATAAATTGAAGATTGTTTTGGTTTAGCTATAAAAGGATTTGAGAACTGAACAAGGGAGGGTAATGAAAAGATCTAAAACTGCAACACAGGAAGCTAAAAATGGGATGGAAATTGAGGAGACTTGCTGCCAAATGACACCAACCGAGAACTTACTTACTTACAACCTGTATGCAAACACAATCTAGCTTTTTGATCATTGAACAGTCCAATTTGATCCCTCCCAGTCACACACTAAAGGACCAAATTAGCATAAAATTACATTATAAAAATCTTTTTGTGGACATAATATTGGACGAGTGTTCCATTGGCGCAGTCGATTTGCGGTACACATATACATACGTCGGTAGTCGACAAGTCAGACTCACTTAATAAATGAAGAAACGGTTTCTTATAAAAGAGAGAGGACTGGAGTACTTAGGAGTCTATATGTTTCTTTATCTCCTACAAGAGCTACTGCTTATAACAGATGTGAATACTCAAGACGAAATAATAAAATAAAGTTAGGTCATGTCTAAACTCTATTCATATTTCTATTTCTACGAAAGTTTATCATTATAACTTTTCTAATGAGTACACATCAAACGGTATGAGTTCATAAGATAACGATGACAGTAATTTGTCGATATCAGACAAAACAGCCTGTTAGAGAATCATATAATTTAGTTAAGGTTGGACTGTAGAAGCATAAGTGTGACCATATTTGATACGGTGATGGACAAGTCCTAGTGAATCTAAAACAGCGTGACAAGTTGAATACCGCAATTGATTTTCATGTTTTATCAAAAGACAAAAACTCTTATCTTTCTCTAAAAGAAGGAACAGACTCTAACTTTGGAACAAAAATTTTAAGAAAGAATAACAAATCATTGCCTGTTTACTTAGACATCATCACAAATCTTCAAACTGAAAGTTAATTCACTTTCATTTCTTACCTTCAATCGAAACAAAGGTTAAAAAATCTTAAAAGGAACGTAGTTTTAACTTATATTTTCCTTAAATCCATCATTTTTTCCACTTGCGTATAGATATGCCAAAGTATCTCATCGAAGGAATCTGAGACTGACACGTTTGTTGTTATTTAACATCGAGTAACTGAACAAACTCGTTTTTGAGAACGTGATACTTTCAAGACTATGACACATCGTTTTTTTTTTTGTCTTTTTTTGTGGAGAACCCTTATATAGAAAGCAAAACACAGTTATCTCTGTATGGAGTTTGACAAAACCATCCAACCAACAATATTACAAAAATAATATCGAATACTGAGGAGGGTGCTAGATTATTTAGGAGACTCGATGTTACTTGATCTTCAGCAAAATTGGCCAGTTATTGCTGATATGAACACGTTTGGAAAACAGACAATAATAATAATAATAATAATAATAATAATAATAATAATAATAATAATAATAATAATAATAATAATAATAATAATGATAATAATAATGATAACAATAATAATAATTATAATAATAGTAATAATTATAGTAATAGTAATAGTAATAATAATAATAGTAATAGTAATAGTAATAGTAATAATAGTAATAGTAATAGTAATAGTAATAATAATATCAATAATAGTAATTGTAATAATAATAGTAATAATAATAGTAATTGGAATAGTAATAATAATGATAGTAATAATAATAATAAAAATAATAGTATTAGTAATAGTAATAATAAAAGTAATAATAATAGTAATAGTAATAATAATGATGATGATAGTTTAGTAATAATAATAATAATAATAATAATAATAATAATAATAATAACAATAATAATAATAATAATAATAATGATAATAATAATAATAATGATAATATGAGCAATGATAATAAGAATTATAATACCGAAGAGAATAGTGAGAAAACGTTGTTTCTTGATCCCTAAGGGAAGTCACCAAATACAACTGGTTTGGATACTGAAAAGGACAAATAAAATATTGGAAGAACTGTAAATTCGGGGAAGCATTGAAACCAACCAGGTAACAGCTTGTGAAGCCCTAAGCTAGAAAACCTACGAGAGTCCTGGAGAACTGAGCAGTAATCAAAAGCCACAGGAGAAACGTAAAAAGCAATTATGATATCATTTCAAGGAAAATTAGCAATGTTTCTTTTTTACCTTGCAAATGAAACAGTTGATGTTAAAATTGAGTTACTTAGACGAAATTCCTACCAGTATGGTTTGAACCATGATTTCATGATGAAGAAAAAAAAGCGAAAAGGATTTGGCCTGGTTAGTCACTGAATAGGAACTGTCTGGTAACCGATGGATTTAACTAGCATGCTATGTTGGCGGTGATCAATTAAGCAACCGATAAAATGTGAGATCAAGGGATAGTTCTCTTTCTTAAATTATTTTAGGGAATGCTCACTGAATGAAGTCAGAATTTGGAATTTAAAAAAGACAAGTGTAACAAAGATGAGGGGCCGATGTAAGATGAACGTACATTGTAAATTGCCTCCTTCTTATTGAAAACCAATTCAGGGGTGCAACTTTCCAAGTGTCTGAACAGTTTGGACTTTATGAAGTCAAGATACAAAGACCCATAGATAGATACAAATATCAAAACACATGAACAAACATGACTCAGGAACAAAGTTTAAACTGGTCTGTTTTTTGATAGTGGTGATGAAGGTTGGAGTGAAATATATAACATAATATCTTCTTTAAAAACGACTTAGGATGTAACTAAAAATATCTGGAACGATTAAGTTTTTTCTTGCGTCTGCAAAGTTTTGTTAGCCTCATCAACGTTCATTCTATATTGACCGACGACTGGATGGACACGGGGGGGGGATATAAACTAAAAGAAAGGAAGAGTAAGAGAAAATAAAATCTCAAAATTAAAAAGCGTTTCATACATATATGGATGAGGAATTTAAGAAGCTAAATGAATATATCGCTTCAATTCAGCCTTACTGAACGTCCAGCTCCGTAACCCTGTGATAGGATACCGGCCTCCAGGTCTGAAGCGAAAGTTTCTAATCCTGCTTCACGGTACTGGATGGGATAATGGATTGTCTATAACCACACTGAAGATTTGTAATACGACGAAACAGCCGTCTGTGGATGACACAATACTTATATATATATAGCCATAGCCTTTTAGCGTCTGTCGTTGGACTCTAAATATCCAAACTAAAATAAAAGGAATTGTTGGTTAGTTTATACCATGTCTACCCTGAAGGTATCCAGCCATTTAATATAAACGTTAGCATTAACTATCCGGGGAATTGACTCGCTTGATCAGCTAGAAGATTGTGTGAGGTTATACCAAGCCAGTAAAAACAAATATTTGTCGAAAGTTTATTGAGCAGTTGATTATATCTGCAAAGAGGGAAATTACGTAAACAAGGAAAATTAATGAAGAATTAATAAGAGAAAAACTCTCATTTTCTCTGGTCTTTAACAAACTATGCGTTGATAAAAGATTCCTACCTAAGACACTTTCTCATTACAACGTGACCTTTTTGAGAATCGTATAGACAACAGTGGAATGGGGGCAACCAGTTGACGCTAATCTACGGTAGTTTTTCCCCAAATTCAAGGGTGTTTTAGAAAAGAAATTTCGTTTCATATAATATCATACAATTAAAATTGGTGTGGCAGAGCTTGTTTGTAGAATATAAAATATAGATTCTGCACTTCTTGGAAAATCGTATAAGGGTTCTCCGACAAAATTGGTTTTGGAACCACAGGTCTAGTGTAAAAAGAGCATTGCTCTTGGATAAAAATTGAGACGGATGCGCTCTTTTGTCATGTGAAAAATTCTAACCACTAAAAGTGTTTATCGAACTCTTTTTTATCAACAGGACGTTTCGGTCCATCTATTCTATTTTTGGGGATGTAATGATTTGGATTTTCATTCTCAATTTTTTCCTTTTACTCCTTTTCTTTCAATCAATTGATTATGTTTAAGATATTTTTCTAAAAGCGAAATCTATTATCGAGAATCAATAAATGGCTGTTCGATCCGATGATTGAGTTTTCAACAATATTGACAATAATGATTATTAACCAGAAATATCATTTTTTGTTGATTATCTTACGGTCAGTTGAACGTAGCACTGCATCTCATAATTATCAAGCTTACTTTGGTCTGTGAAATGGGCCTGCTAACATTTGCGCCCCAACATTTATTCACTTAGAGGTGCTACTTTTTATCCCAGCAATCTAAGCCGATATACCATCCCAGTCAGGGATTCAAGTGAGAAGAAAAAAAAACCTTCCTCTCTCTTCCTTTACTCTCTCATAAAAAATCGTTCCTAGACGGATGAACAGATTGAATTTGTGGCTAGGATGGTTTAACAGGGATGGCTGGATTAAAAGGCAGCACTTATCATCAAAATGATAGGAAATAAAAGCCTCCGTACCACCCAAAATCGAATCGGCAACGATTATGAATATAGGATTCTAATGTCTCCCCTTTCTTTCTATGTTAAGCTAGGAGATCAATCTTACAACAAGAAGAAACTCTATCCTCAAAACTATAAACAAAAACTTCTGAAATCGTTTCAAACATGGATTCTAACAACTGAGCTTCACAGGATAATCCAAGCCATCGAAACTACATGTTTTTGGAGAACCATATCGCCGATGCATATGTCCCCCAGATGGTCAACTGAACCCCTTGACCCTAAGATGATCTTCTGACCATCGTCAGGATATGGAAGCTGACGTGGTAGGAGCATGTCATTTGATCAGTCGGACTTACGAAGACCATCTCGCAAAACAACCTACCAGAGGGCAGTAAGAAGAGTCCATCCTTAATTATTTGCAGGGCCTCAAAGATCCTTCACTGCGTAGAGGTGAGAACCCCGCCGTGAACAAGGAGCTGGATAAAGTTAACACTTGCTATAACAGTACCAGTTCTAACGGTAATATCTATTGATACATTCGTTCTATCGGCATATTTTATTCTTGCAATCTTGCATGACTGAGATAGATTTGCAACAACTGCAATATTTCAGTGGGTTATTTGAAAAAATAAAATTAAGCGATCCTTGAAATAATGCCACCGAAAGTAACATGGGGAATTAGAATGTGAAAGGGTGATCAATTATTTTATTCTCATTGTTTATACACAAAATTAACCAGGTGTAAGAGTCAAGTTGCCATCAGACAATTATTTAATATTTGTAGTTTCAAAATTTGAAAAGTAAAAAAATTCAGTTGAAGATTGTATGTATGGTCAGAATAAACTCTATTTATGACATCAGCGATGTTTTTCCCCCCAAGAAAACATCTAAAATATAGTAAAAAAAGATCCAAAAACATCTAGATTCTTGGGAATCATGCTCGAAGAGGTCAAAAAATGTCAAAAAGGTATTGTTCAAAAAAAGAATTATTTTGAGAAAGGGTAATGTAAATTTTCTGTTGCCAATTTTTAAGTCTTCAAGCGAAACCATGTGATTTGAAGTGCTGGAACACACGAACAAATACTTGAACAAACACACTTACGTATGAAAAAAAAAAAGATAGAACCTTTACCCATCCTTGATGTCTATGGTTGTTCAAACCGCCATCTTTAATAACTCTGGTTGTTCAACTCGTTACAGTCATAATCATGAATCCCCCGAGTGTGTTGTAATAACGGGAGTCTAATCTGCTTCGTAATTTCAACTTATTGAACAGCAGGTAATACCGCAAAAAAAGTTGAAAAGTTTTAAAACCTTTTGCATCATCCAATTACAAACTGTACTTCGCCAATTTATTTATATTCATTTTGCCTCAGCGCGGGCAATAAATGGTTTCAGAGCTAATCGAAGAATGTAAAGAAGACTCAGTAAAACCGACTTCAAAATATTTCTTGAGCAAAATTGTAATGGTTCGTGGAAATTGATTGAAAATTGTATCTTTGAAAATAAAAACGAATTGCTTCATAAATCGGCAAACGAAATGAGATTTTATCATTTAGATTTGGATTCTTATTTTTTTAAAACGAATATTCAAATTACTCTCTTTCTGAACTATTAAATGCACCAAGTTATTCACAACTGATAATTGGAAATATACGTATTTTCATTATGACAGTAAGCGAACGCGCACATTTTATTCTCGTGAAGTAAGAAAAACAATAAGATATGGATATCACTGTCTTTGTCAGAAAAGCAACGCTTGAAAGGAATAACAACTATTTCCCATACTTGTAATACATTAGTATTTAGAAAATAACTCTCACAAGGGGGGAAAGAATTCGTTGCACAGTGTTTGTCTATGGTCTCAGTATACTTCGAAGGCTTTTTCTGTCCTTCGTTGGACGTTTCTGGCGAAGACGAAGAGATCTAATTACCACAAGAACGAGGATTTTTCTTCTCTCTCGAATTCCCTGGACTTCAATTATCGAGTTCGTTGGGTGGTTTATTTTCTGACAGAAAGATCTATAAATATTTTCGTGGCAAGGTAAGAGTATCGGTAATTATCTGTGGTCAAAGATTGTCGGTCAACACCTGAGCACAGGTGCGATAAATGTCCAGAAGGCAGAGGCTTGCCAATAATCTAATGACTGTCAAACTCCAGTTCAAGTCGGTGGCTGGAGCTGATTTAGTTTTTCCCACCGTATCAACAAGAACAGGAACAATCCCCGCCTAATTTCAGGGAGTAAAGAATTCACAGCTTATTTATCCTGTTGCGTTAAAACAAACCGATTTGTTGAGCACCTTTAACTTCGGTCCCACTTTGTTATGGCTGCTTTTAGAATCAGAAAGCAACCCATTAATAAATCGATTCTCATTTCTCGTCCGTCTTTGATAACATTGGAAGTGTATTGATGATGAAAGCTGTTAACCTTAAAGAGTGCTATTACCCGACAAAATTTCACTCTAAAAGGTATCACTCAACAAAGCTGTTTACTGTTCATTCTGCAGTAGCTTTTGCACCGAGATGGTGTTCTGAGGATTTGGCATTGCAGAGTACAGTAGCCTAGCATCCGTTCTGTACCTTTAAAAGATAACATTGTCAAACTCCAGGGCAAGGGCAGCATTTTCCCATTGCACCAAAAAGGAATGATCCGACTGGCCCTTCCAATAGCAGTTGCTGGGACCGGAGAAATTTCTAGAGCTTGCCATGTGCGGAACCCCAAAATAAACCAATTTTGTGTTATATTTTGTTTTCGTGGAGAAACGAGAACATACGAAACATCGCATAGCTTTGGTGGTATCAGTTTTGTGGTGAGTGCTGTAACATATATAAAATCATAGCAGCCCCTTTATCAGGCTAAATAAAGACTCTGACCCCTTTCAGCTCCAGAAAGGAGTAAGACAAGATGATACCAGCTCACCCAAACGCTTCACAGCCTGCCTCAAGATGATCTTCAGAAGACTGGACAGGGAGAGTAAAGGAATTGAAATAGACGCTGAGTATCTGAGCAACTTCAGATTTGCAGACAACAATGCTTTTTTGCAGAGAATCAACACAACCTCCAACTAACGATAGATGAACGAAATAAAGAGAGCAAGAAAGCTGGCCTACACATGAACTTCAGCAAGACGAAGATCACATGCAAAAACCACATCGGAGATTTTTTTTTAAATGATCAAAATCAGAGACACTGAACTGGAAAAAGTAGATCATTACATTTGCCTTGGACAACAAATCTCCATGAGACCCTCAAAAGAGGAGGAAATCAAGCGAAGAATCACACTAGGATGGCAAGCCTTTGGCAGAGCTAGCCCAACCTTCAAAAATAGGAAGATCCCATTGATCCTTAAAAGAATGGTGTATAACCAATGCATCCTCTCAATAGTTACGAATAGAGCTGAAACATGGAATATAACCAAGAGACGGATCCTCAAGTTGAGAATCATGCAACGTGCACGGGAAAGAATTATGCTGGACCTCACATGGAGAGACCACAAGACAGCACAGTGCATCTGGGAAAAGACAAGAGTCAGGGACATCAAATAATCCATTAAAAATACTCAAATGGCAGTGGGCTGACCATGTTGCAAGAATGGCAGACAACTGATGGACATCGCGATTCACGACATGGATCCCCAGAGATCACATGTGCAACCGAGAATATTAGATGGAGGGACGAGCTAGACAAATTCAGAAAGTACTTACTCAGCGATGCTCATGATAGAGAAGCGTGGTTAATCCTGGGGAAGATCTATGTCAAACGATGGACGTTAAGAGACTGATGATGATGATGATGATGATGATGATGATGATGATGATGATGATGATGATGATGATGATGATGATGATGATGATAGTTCTGTTTATATCAAAGTGCATATATGGGAATGTTTTTTAAATTTATTACCATACATAAAGTATTTAATGAGCCAGTCTAGAGAGTTTTAGTGACCCTGCGTTTGATATGTTGGAGGGATCAATTTTCCAAGCAGGAATGACAGAAGCCGTTGCTAGTGTAAGGATGATTATTATAGTTTGATGTATATAAATGTTGCACCTCGGGCCAAAAATCTCTATAATTACATTGCTCTTTAATCTGACCATCGGTAAGACAACTGTAGTTCCCCTTGACTAATGCTTTCTTTGAGTAGACTTCCACTTGGTCTGATAATGAAAACTAAATATTCGTATCATGATTTGTGATGAAAACCACTCGATTGTTAGACATCTCCCTAACCGAACGACTGACGGAAATTTGTATACAATACAAATGTCGCTGTAATCATCTTCAAGTAGGAATAGAAATAGGAGTAGAGTTCGACCCAGCAGCAAACAGGCTTGTTATAGCGTGTATTCCAGGAAGGATTGACACTTTCCAGGCCATGGCGTTGCTTTATCGAAAAGGGAGTTAGTCCCTGAGAAAGTGTTGGGTATCTTTATTACTATATTGTCTTTTTCAGCCTGATCAGTCAGAGAGCGGGTTCAGGAAAGGTTGCTCCTTTGCTGCATTATCAAATTGAGGGATCGGTCTTTTCATTGGAAGTTGAAAGGGTCACCATGAGGGGATCTCTTGGTCGACACCCATCAACGTTCTGACCAGGGTCTGTTGCCGTAATTTTGGCAACCTAGGTAACTTATTCATTGATCAAGCTTTTTTTCTAGTCATCTCATTGATCGCCCCCAACATGGCACGCAGCAAAAATACATCGATTACATGATGGATCATATTGAGTGACTAAACTACTCTATCTAGATATAGATATATGGCTGCTTATTATCTCACCTGCTGGCTGCGAGCGTCGCCTCCAGTGTTGAGGTATGGGGTTTTCTGTCCCATTAGGCATCAAATTTTCAAATGCTGATTTTCAAGACAAGCAATGCTTGTCTCCAAAGATTCGGGCAACACATCTCTCCGACTTCACCACACAAATCTAGATATCCATGTACATTTTACTCAGCAACACCCACATTACTTATCTATCTATCTATCTATCTATCTATCTATCTATCTATCTATCTATCTATCTATCTATTTATCTCTCTATACGTGTGTGTGTGCGTGTGTGTTACTATTATAGCAAACTTCCTATGTTTAATTTTGAGAGGATGCTCTTTTCTACTTCTGATTGGCCCTGCCCAAAACCAACTGCTGAAAGGAAACTTTCTTTTCATAGTCATATTACATATTACATTTAAAGGAAGCCGTAGAATCGATGGGCCAAAACGTTATGTGTCCAATATCAAAGATAAGAAGAAAATATTGGATTGTTTGAACAGAAGTTGAACCGTACTTATTACGCTTGAAGAAGTCTGCAGAATTGATTTGACAAAACGTTGTGTTGACACAATTAAAGATATGAATGGAAGATTTGATTATCTCAACAAAAAATGGTACGGTACCTATCAGTCAATATATCGATCTATAAGCCATCGAGCAATCTCTATTTATCTCTTTTCGCTGATTTATTGAACGTAAGGTTCAATCCCTTTGTCAGATACCGTCAATCAAAACTGTCACAAAATAGTCAACATAAGTTTTTTAAAAGTTTTTAAAGGGGTCTGCTTGGCTATGTATGTGTCACGCGTATGGGCTGCACTATAGGAGTAAGATAAAAAAAAAACTAAGCAATCATTTCTATATGTTTAGAGCAAAGCTTTGTATGGCAGTATCAATCTTTAAAATTAACAGCTTCAATCATCAATATTGTTTCAATGCTATCAAAAGAGATGAGTTATTAAAATCAATTTTTGCATATTGTTTGTTTGTTTTTTGGGGGCTTTTTTAAAAAATACCCCTAATAGTTCTTTTTTTTTTAGTTGGGGTTCGATTTACGAGATAATTATATCCAAAATTGGCCCCTCGCCTTTTTGTTATGGGAACGCTTGTTTTTTGTTTATTATTCATTTAAAATTTTTTTTTCATTTGTTTAATCGGATCTTTTCATTGATCACCAACCAAAAAGAAAAAGTGAGAGAAGTAACCTATTCATCCACATCATTCTCTTTCTTTTATTATTTCTCCATTATTCTCCCTGTTGTTGGCTAAGGTTCATACCTTATCGTTTGGCAAATTTTTCATTCAAACCCCTTTTTTTCCAATAATTAATTTGATCACACCTCAAACAGCATCCTGCTATATCACGTGACTGTTCCTATTGAGTGGCTAACCAAACCCCCCCTTTTTTTTACTCCTTTAAATGGTCAATTCCAATCTATTGATATAAATCAGGTCAGCGATCTATCGATTGAGCCATGACTAACTGACCAAGCGTAAAGATTGGCAACGTAAAATAACTTGGTTTGTAAATTTGACCCATATTCTTGACTGCAAACAAGGCTGAACGGGATTCAATTTTCACAAAACAATCTTCTGGGGAGGTTGATGCAGGAAGATGGTGGTACAAAAAAGGGAGAGAGAGAGAAAAAAAGTTATTTCCGCAAGCTGGCTGTATTTCTTTCCTCAGTTGGTAAGAGTGGTGAAGTGTTTATCCAGCTTCCCTTAGAGGACATGAATCCGAAATGTTATGCGGAATAGGCAAAATTGCCTAATTGGCGGAGTTTCAAAATGGGAAAAAAAATAGAATAGATTGTTTTCATTTGATCAGAAATTTGTTAAATCAAAACAAGGGTATGGAACAACTATTTTTTTTACAATCAAACGTTAATGTAATCAAAAGGAAATCAAACGGTTTTTTACCAAAAAAAGTGAGCTTCACCAATTAAACAATTCTGTCGATTCGATTTTGGTGAAAAAATGTGTTCTTGTGTAATATTCCTTTTTCGATTTTCGAAACAAAATGATTAGAATCGAAATGTGTGAATTTACAGTTACAATATATATATATACGGGCGGAAGAGCACTCTCAGATACATGCATATATATTTATATGTATTCAATACGCATGGACAGACATACACAGATACATACAGACACACACACACACACACACACACACATATATATATATATATATATATATATGTGTGTATGTGTGTGTGTGTGTGTGTGTGTCTGTCTGTCTGTCTGTCCGTCTGTGTGTGTATTAACCGTGTAAAGACGTTTCAAATAAGAGTTTCATTGCAATATAACACAATTTGAGGTTGAGACAGTTATTTGTACCTTTGCATCAGCAGCAGCTGGCTAACTTAACGACAAGAGCACCGCTAAATTGAAGCAACTAACGTATTGATGGCAGGTTCAATTCTTGCTGCAGCCCCTTTTTCGTTAATCGGTCTATATTCGCATCGTCTTGTCCAAGTGATATATCAACCGTGTGAAGATTGTTTTAAATAAGAGGTTCAATATAATAAAATGAATTTTATCTATTCATTTACACACACACATACACACACATATTGTGTTTGGATGAATGTTTATAAAAGAGTAAGACACGTTGATGCTATTTCGCCTATAATATTAACAGAAAGCCTTGAAAGAATTATTTGGATAACTGACAAAAAATGAGTTTAAACGGAGAATATTTCTACCATCTGCAATTAACTTGGGACATTGCTCCAATATCAGAAACATCAAGAACATGCTAAGCGATCTGAATAGGAAGAGCCTCATAGTAGAATAAGGGAATTGTTGATGGATCCCGAAAACAATCAGAAGAATTGATGATGGAGACTTTGAAAGGAAATAAGAAATACATGTATTTATGGCAGCTGATGAAGTTAGAAGAAAAAACATGGAAGTTAATCATAACTAAGTATAACGATTGGTTGGGTATTATTCAGTAAATATAAAGACTTATTCAAAAGTACTTGGTCAGTTTACTTTTAAAATTGTGCTCCTTGAATGCATATCATTCATTGATTTACTCTGACAAGTCACAACTTTCAATCCGTTGTCCTCCATCGACAATCTTAAGATGTCTATTGTATTTGGCAACCCTATTCGAATTTCAAACCAAACCCCTTATTCATTCAACTCGTTAACATAGTTCTCATTCCAATGTCCATACAAGATGATCCTTACAGGAGTGAAATATGGAAATTAACAAGATCAAATGAAAATAAATCAGTGGAATGAAAATATCAATGAAAAGAGCAACAGTACGATAAACTATCGGCGACAAAAATAGGCCCAATCGATTCAAACTGAGGTGAAATATACCGTAGGAAACTTTGAGCTACAAAGATGAAGTTGGTCAAAGGGGACATAGAAAATGGAATGATAACAGATGGGGTGGGTTGATCGGTGCGTAGAAAGTAGCGATTGCAGTGGAATAAAACTACAGAGAGATGTGATTGAACAGTTTGCCGGCAGAGGGGGATGTTTATACTCTCGTGGTCGACCTGGAAAGTGCAGGCGTAGAGCCCTGCCCATACTTCCCGTTCGTGAGACCAGGAAATGTGATGGGTGATTAGATATATATATATATATATATATATATATATATATATATATATATATATATATATATATATATATATACACACACACACAGGAAGCACTACCACAGGGTTGATCCTCTGAAGGATCAGCAGCCCCCTTAAGCTTGTTCGGCCATCTGCAAAATCAATCAGCGGTGTATATCGGACCTGTGCTTCGATATCTATATACATAGTGGTGTATATTTGTGTACATATGTATACACATACGCACGAGCATAAGAAGTATACCTAAGTAGCGCCCTACCAACCCACACATCAGATAACATCAGGTGTACACTTAACCTCACAAATTTCTGGTTACTGGCATTCCCAGGTCATGACATTTATATCACAAAACGGCTCAGGAAACACGTGATACAACCAGGTATCTACTCAATTATTTACTATCTCAACTTACCACACGAACCAGTGACCATAATCTATAGCAATACATTGATCATATACGTACATATATATATATATATATATATATATATATATATAAGCACGATAGAAGATTTAATTATAGTACTACAATAATAAAGCATATGTAAAATATTCAAAATTTTTAGATTACTGTAGCAGATATTTATAAATGAGTGACTGAAGCGATACAGAAAAAAAATGAAAAAGTTTTCTGATATATTTAATGTTTACAGCTGTAGAGCTTTATATAGTACATATATATATATAAATATATATATATATATATATATATATATATATATATATATATATATATATATATATATATATATGTGTGTGTGTGTGTATGTGTGTGTAAGTGTGTGTGCAAATATGTGATCCCTCCATGCAAGGTTGAGCATGATTTTCTCATGCACTCGTTACATGCTTCTCAATTTGCGGGCCTGTCTCTTGGCCCCGGTTCATACATGTCGCCAAACGGCTCACAAAACATGAAGTACACTGAATCAGCTATTCGCGCTACATCGATGTACAATAGCTAATAAAAGCTCCGTTTGAAGGGTGGGATCAGCCGTGTGCACGTTGCATTTCACCCTAAAGCTCCAGCAAACAGGCCTACGGGCTTTTCCCTGCACAGGATATGCCAACTAAAAAAAAAAACCTGGAAAATCCTCCCAGTTCTCTGTTCTTAGAGCCATGCCAGCATATTTATGTCTATTCACGGATAAGTTATGCGTATTTTCATTTTATGTAAGTACCAGTATATGAACCTAACATTTCATACAGGTTTGGATATGAATTTCATATTCAATCCGATAGACGCAATTTCTCAGAAACCTGCGTAATTTTTTCAGATTCTCTTCTGGAATTTACGGGGAAAAATACATAGAAATCATTCAATAAAATGAATACGAACGCTGAGGCATATCTATTTATAAGATTCTTTTCTTTTCTTTTCTTATCTTTTTTTTTTTTTGTAATTCTAAGAGAGAAGAGGATTTTCCATTGCAATCCGACAATCATGAATTCAATGAACCAGTTTTAGCTTCTACATTTATCATTCTTTTCTGCTTCGTTCCATTTGCAATGATTAAAACTAGACCACGTTTATCTCTCGAGGGAACTGTAAGTCTGATTGCACTGCAAGAATGGAAGGCTATGAACGAGTCAGCTTCTTCAAGACATCCACATTGAAGTCTACGACATTTCCAGCGGAATTCAATACCGGTAAGAACATGTTCGATATATCAGCTCGATAAAATAAAAAATTAAAAAAAACAAAAAAAAAAAAAACTACCTGAAGTAGATATCCCAGTGGTGGAGAGTGAGGGTCAGGTTTAGTATTATAACTGCACTGTAAATAGACGCCCATCTAAGACCTTCAAAATTGACTTTTATTTTCAAAACTGTTTGAGAGTGCAATACATGGCAGGAAGACACCCTGATTAGCGTTGGTATAACTTTGATATCTAGAAGACTGTAGGTAGGAAAGCAGCGGCAAAGATAAACGGGAAATAAATAGATAATTAAAAATGCACAGATAACACACGCAATTACCCTAATTAAAACTTGAAAATTTTAAGGAAGAGACATAGGGAGGAAGTTCTGGAATCGTTCGAATAAGCGGATATTTGATTGAAGCATTCACCAGAACTGGAGATAACCAGACGTATTTTGCGGTAAGACATCAAGAGTGTTTGATCCTGGGACCTGATTAAATAGATTTAGCCCCCGCCCTCATAAGAAAAATCAAATAACTTGAAACCCATCCTCTGACAAAGTTTGTATGGATATCGATTAAAATTCATATTTCTTAATGTATCCTTCATGATAATTCCTGTCGGCTTATATCATTCATGTATCGGAGATAGCTTTCTTTTATAAATTTCCTCCAAGTACCAAATAGATAACATTGGTAAAAAATTTTCTCGAGTTCTGTTTTAAAAGGTACCAGATAATCTTGGATAATCTTGGTTTCAACATGCCCCTTTTCTTGGAAGAGATTAAGTTCATGAATTAGGAAATTAACGATTAGAAAGGGTCGACCAAACGAAATTTAAGCATGGTACATTACTATCTCATATCAGTCATTTTTCCCAATTCAATTCGTACTTGCAATGTCAGTTATCCGTGTCTTATACTGGACCAGGGTACAATACTTTTTTGCGCTACCCGACCCTGATATTGAACTCACAAACACCAGGCCGGTTCCTAGATACGGTTTCGTATATAGTATGATGCATTGCTTGGTAGATAGAATTGATAATTTCATCTCGTATGGACACTGGAAATGAGAACGATATTAGCGAGTTGATTGAATAAAGGGTTCGGTTTGAAATTCCAATCGGGTTGCTGAATACAATAGACATCTTAAGATTGCCAATGGGGGACAACGGCTGGAAAGTTGTGACTCGTCAGAGTAAATCAATGAATGATACTAACATGATGCAACACGATTTCTGTTCTTGGGTAGTGAGTGTTATTTGCCGATTACTCACTTGCAAAAAGTATGGAAAATGGCTATCAATACCTTTCAAACTTCGCTTCTCTGAACAAGACAGTGATAATCATGTGTAGATTTTTTTCTTACTCGAGATGATAGAAATGGTATAGATTGTAAATACATAAATTTCAAATTATCACTGTCCGTGTCAAAAGATAAAAATCAAGGTTTTAGGAAAATAATTGACAGTTTCAAAACCTTTCAGACGTAATCAATCAGGAAATAACACTTATTACCAAAGAACAAGAAATTAAAAAAAAACAAACAAATTCGCTGTCACAGTCAATATTTGAAGTCATCAGAAAAAAATTCAATCTCTGAATAAATACAAAATAAATTCGCTTCATGATATAAGAACGTTTTCCGCAAGAAAAAAAAAACACTAACATCTAAAAAACAAACTGGGAATATCTAGATTCTGGAGAACTTTCCCGGTTGAAAACATCTAAAAGTGGATTCAGAAAACATCTAAAAACATCTAAATTCTCTTGAACTTCAATGTTATTAATGAACCACTCAAAATAAAGTTGAAATTTTTTTTTCAATATTTAAAAAAAAACACATTTTTAACAAAGGTCTAATTGAAAGGAGTTTACAAAACAGAATGGCCAAACACACGCGCTTATAAGAAGAAAAAAGTTCCAGAAATTCAGGCAATAGAGAAAATACAAAAGAAAAAATATGTTTATATATATATATATATATATATTTTACTCACCTTGACCATCAAAGTCGAGCTGACCGCTATTTTGCTTGCTGAAGAATCTGAAGCGAAAAAAATGTTCTCAATTACCTCTTTGTCTACAGGAAAAAAAATCTTGAAAATGGCGGAATAAATACGTCCAATTCTTAACACAAAAGTGGAGCTCAGACAGTCAGCTCTAATGACTTTTGGGAAAGGCATGAATCCATATCTGCTTTCAACTCTGGGTTAAATTGCTCAGGGTGAAGTCAATGACGCCCTTTTGAATGCTTGTTGCGTTTATGTGTTGTCGCAATATCGATTAGGTAGTAACGTAATACGTGGAGCACATAACAATTGGAGCCGTGGCCAGCGTAAGGGCCTCGCCAACTTATATGATCTCAGCATAAGGCAAGAGACGGTTCCACATGTGAGACGGAGCTCGAATACATTTGGACCCCTGGTTGTGTGCTCATGAGTGTTACACTGAGTGAAGTTGTGAGAAAAAGCATGACTGTTTGAAGGGGAACAGATGGACGGATTGAAAGAGAGATAAAAGAAGGGGAGAATCTATACTTGCTTCTTATATATATATACTTTGAGATGTAGCATTGTCGGTTAATGGGAGATGCTCTCTCTTTATATATATATATATATATATATATATATATAGTCTGCGTATGTACAATGCATATACACACTAAAACATATGCTTATATATATGCATATATGTGTGTGTGTGTGTGTAGAGAGAGAGAAAAAGAGAGGGAGAGAGAGATGAAAAAAATAGATTTTTTCTTCATATCTATATACATATATATATATATATATATATATATATATATATTCATTTATGATAGGGGTTACGTGCATATTCATGTTGATGTATATATATTTATATATATGTATCTTCTTTATATATGAATTCGTTTATATATATATATGCGCACACATACATATATTTATACATGATTGTGTGTTAGGGGTGTATTATGATAGTTTATAAGTAGTGATTATATACACATACTATCCTGCGTAAATGGGCAGCTCAGTTGGAGAGAATGCAAGCGTGTAATTTTTCTTAGATATGGGCAAATGCAGGCGTGTGTGTGTGCTAGATAGACTTATAACCATGGACACACACACACACACACGGGCATATATAGATACATAAATAAGTTGATGGTGAGATTAGAACCTTTACAACAATGGGTCTCAGTATGAAAGCATTCACTAAAACCCCTACAGAGACAAGAAGGATTTGTATCACACGCACACACACACACACACACACATATATATATATATATATATATATATATATGCTCTACTATAGCCACACTGAAGAGTCGTAATACGACAAAACAGCTGTCTATGGATGACATTATCATTATCGTTATTATCGTTAGTAGTAGTAATAGTAGTTGTACAGCAGTATTAATCATTATATATATATATATATATATATATATATATATATATATATATATATATATATATATATGCACGTGTATGTGCTTTCACATATATCTCTTTTTCACACACAAGTATACATATTTTTTGTTTGTATATTTTATGTTTATTTATAAACATCTTCCTTTAAATAGATTAATATTTATTCATTTATAGCGGGACAAGAAGGATATGTACTCAGTAGAAACAAACAGATTCGTGTATAAACAGATAAATAGATGTGTATGTGTGTGTAGGTAGGTGTAGGTTTATGTTTGTGAGTAAATGTGTGTATGTATATGTATGAGTATGTTTATGTCCGTATGTATTAACTTGCGATAATTATAGTTTTTTGCGGATCAAGTGTATATAGTTTGCGTAATACGTACATATATATATATATATATATATATATATATATATATATATATATATATATATATATATATATATATATATATATATATATATCAATGTATATTTGATTTTATGTACACTTCAAGACATCGTATTGTTGGTTCATATAAGGGTCTCTTCATATATATAAGTTGTGCATTTAAATTATATGTTCTTTTCATTCATGATGGTTGAGTTAATTTAGGAGTTTGTGTTCGATTCATGATGCCTGCTATGATTTAAAATCCTGATTTTCCAAGGTGGACGATTCTCAGTTGTTTCTACCCAATATTTGAGCCCCAGAACAAGATTATAAAACAACATCTGGTTTCTGCAACGTATTTCAACATATAGTAAAGATAATATCGGAACAAAATATTCATATCACGTACACACGCCATCAAATAGACGTAGGTTAGTTTAAAATGATTTTTTAAAAACTATGTAATCAACACACTTTTAAATCAAAATATTTCACCAACTCGTTTCCAAAACATTGGATTAGACGCACGCACATCCAAGTAACAAAATACCAATGTAGACTTATTTTCCCCTTTAACAGGTGAGCACAAAAATCAAAATATAAGACCAACACATCCCGAAATTAAAAAAAAAAAGATACAATACCAACGCTCACCTAAAACGCTGAATTATTCACATGAATCATCACTCAGCAAACACCAATGTAGATACACTATATCCCTCATTCAAAACAACTCTAATTTTTTCAACAGCGCAGTCCACAGAATCAACAACATAAATACACATAAAATCATTCTCATTTTCACATTCTACTCACGGTTGAATTTAACATTGACATGAACAAATTTCTCTTTTTTCCCAAGTAAAAGATAAGAATTTAAAACAATAACAGTAACAATGATAACCTTGCACCGTTCCCATTACTCTCAATTCCTTGTTATTCGCAAATTTGATCATTTCTTTCCTATATGACGTTTTAAAACGGGGGGAACCAGTCCCTGAAACATGTGACAGAAATAGTTACAATCCATTTTTCGTTACTTTCATGTTCCCATCATCATCATCATCATCATCAGTCTCTTGACGTCCGTTGTTGGACATAAACCTTCTCCAGGATTCACCACACGTCTCTATCGTGGGCCTT
>OY735224.1:33955683-33960683 GCA_963457665.1 Thysanoteuthis rhombus
GGTCACTCAGAGAGTCTGTATTTAAAAAAAAAAAACGAAAAAAACAAACAAAAAAAACAAGCCTTAATGCTCAAATGAGGGATCAATTCAGCATGAACTCACGCTGCAAATGCAGCCACACCCTGAAAAACTATCGATGGGGAGAATACAATAAAAAAAATAAAGAACAAACTTTTTGTAAACATGATAAGGTGGGGATTGGAGATTTAGGAGTTCTAGATCGATTGGTGTGACATGTACAAATGATCATAATCAGCCTTCTAGCGTCCGTTGTCGGTTAAAGATCAACCCCAAGATTTACCAGCACCCTCTATAATTGGCGTTGCGGAGCCATTACAATCTGAACTTGTCTAGTTTGTCACGCTATTACATATTTTGCCGACCTCAGTTTCACACATGATAACTAAAGATCCACATCGTGGATAGTGATATCCATGAGTTGTCCAATATCATACAACAAAGCTGGCCGATTACCATCTGATTTTCCTAATGGATTCTAAGATATCCTTGACTCTTGTATTTTCTTAAACAATATTTATTGTGTCTCTTTAGGCATCTCCGATCATGAACAATATCTATCGTGTCTGTTTGGATATCTCTAAATATAAAGAATATTTATTGTATCTTCCTGTGCATTTCTAATTATAAACATTATTTATTGCATCTTTTAGGGAATCTCAAATTATAAGATATATTTTTGTGCCTTCCTATCATGGGCGTCGCATAACCAATACTTTCTATGCGTGTCCCGTTCGTCACACCATCTCATATTTTACCAGCTGTGTTTCTGCATATGATCTCTGGGGATCCACGTTGTGAGCTGAGATGAGCGGTTGTCTGACATTCTTGCAATACGGCTTGCCCATCGTAGTACGAGTTTTCTAATGGTTTTTCTTATATCTCTGACTCCTGTCTTCCCTCTAACATACTGTGCCTTATTGTGACCTCTCCATTGAATGATGTGCATGATTCTCTTTGTGCATGGTGCATAGCTCTCAGTTAGATCCCATGTTTCAGCTCGATAGGCAAATATCAAGAGGATGCATTGGTTGTGTGCCCTTCTTTTTTAGATCAATGTAATTATCTGTTCTTGAAGGTTGACCAGGCTTTACTGGAATAATGCTAACTTAAAACCAGCTTAAAAAAACTGAGCAAAACTTGTTGACAGTGTTGGTGGCAGTTTAAGCTATCGGCTTCTAATCGTTCCAAAGTGTCTAAAAGTACTTGATAAATCATATAAAGAGAAATAATTTGTGGGAAGGGCCTGATGTGATTAGTTACCGCCCCTTGTTCTCCAACACTCTCTACAGTCTTTTGCCTCCAAGCACCTCCTATGAGTATTTCTATGATGAGCTTCTAATCTTCTACACTGTGGGCGATCGACAAGGATGTTTGCTATCAGGTTCTCTCACCAGGCTTCAAAGCCAGGAATTTCTAATGCTAATTAGCAAAAGTATGTTGGCAGGCACGTCCTCAATTTCGGAGATCGCACTAAAACAATTCCTAGAGAGTACATCCACGAACTTGTAAAATTTTCAACATCGACTTAGCATTAATATCTATACATTTATTTTCCTGTTTCTCAAGCTCTAAACGCATTTAGATTTCTGACGACTGATTAAATACCCTTCCCCTCCCTTTTTCTAATTCTTCCTTCCCTCTGTCTCCCTTTCTCTCTCACTCTCTTTCTCTCTATATATACATATATATATATGTTGCGTTTCAGAATTATATGCAAATCAATGAAATTATATCCATTCATATAATAAGAGCCGTGTTTGTCACACATTGTATTAGAAGCTACTAACCCCTTCATAACCCCTTATTGAACTATATAACTTCCTTTCTCTCTTACTCTGTTATTATCTATCGACCTTTCTTTCTTCTCCTCTTCTTTTTTACCGTGTCTATCACACTTGAAGTATCAGTAAGAGCCATCAGAGCCTTTTGTTGCAAACATCTAGAAACATCTTCAGGATGGAGAGTCTAGAAGTTATCAATAAACCCATCGGAATGACCACCCGCCCGCAAAATGTTCAATAATGTTTGGGTTTTTTTCCAAAAAATTAGAAGAAAAAATTAGGAGGGATCATGTTGAGTACTGACGCCAATTTTCAAGTATGTAGACCAAACAGTATGGCCAGGAGCACTGGAACACTCAGACAAACCCACAAACTCACGCACATACATATAAAAAAAGAAAGAATCCATATTCACCTTTGATTCAATGGTTTGAGAGTCTTCAGGTCTCCGACAAATATACGACTAACAAATATCACGAAATCAAATGTCATATCATAAAAGTTAATTACATTTAGACAGGGATGTACTTATTATGATTATTTAAAACATTTCAATATATATGCAACGATCCTAAATAAATCAATTGGATGTTATGGTCAGATAAAAAATATGAGCTAAAACAATCAAATAAAATAATCTATTCAAAGAAATGATATACGAAGCAAACTATAACGAGCTTGGTCAAATAACACAAAAAAGAAAGCAATATTACTTGTTGATGAAACTCTATTTCGAGATGAGTATGAATATTTCGTACCTCTGACTATCACTGACTGACAGGATGATATACCATAACGAAATCCGTCGATTTAGCAAGATAGAACTTTCTGCTATTTTGTTCCTTTAGCTATCATAAACCAATGATTGATTTGCATACCAGAACAATTTAAGAAAAAAAAAAGAGCTTCTAAAGGAATGAGCAGTTAAATGAAGTTTGTTTTTTTTCTATGACAGAGCTGTGAAAGATCGAACCAGCCCATGTATGGTCTAATTTTTAGGCTTGTTTCTAATGATATCAAGAACGGAACCAATCCACGAATAACCTTCAGACATGGCTCTAGAGGAAAACTTTCGAATTCAAACAGAAAGTCGTATTCATGCAAGACAATACTCTGGCACATTTGGTTATTTCCACCGTTTAATACTTAGATAAATTAGGGTTAAAGAATGACCGACTTATAGAGTGACCTGTTTGTTCCCTAGAGCTGAACCCCATCAAGAATCTTTGATCGTCTAAAAGCGGTTCTATGAATAATCTTCATCAAAGAATTAACTTTGAAAAGCAATATCAAATGTTTATGGATCTATCATTATCAGAGAAATTCTAAATCAGATTATTCTATGGCCAGTAAACCACTTGTTTCATTAATATAAATATAATGTTACAATGCACTGGAGGCATATATATATATATATATATATATATATATATATATATATATATATATATATATATATATATATATGTATAATAGATAGTGGGATGTGGATTCGCTACACGAAGTAGCTCATGTTTCGGCCCTATTCAGCAGAGATATGAGCTAGTTTGCGAAGCTAATCCCCATTCCACTATTTATTTCCAGCTCTACTCTAAAACAGCTTAACTTCTGGAATAAAAAGTTGTATGTATCGAGCACTCTATGAAATAAATCCATTACATTTCATAAGTGGTTTTATATTATTGATATATCATTATATTATGTTATACTTCTAGCCTGATTTGTACCGCACATACTGTGTGTGTGTGTGTATATATATATATATATATATATATGTACGTATGTATGTATTTTGTGAGATAAAAAATGCATCCCTCTCCGACAAGTATGGTTTTTCTTTATTTCTTACCTATCCCTCACATTTATTGGACCTTTTTGTGAAACAATTGTGCATGAAAATTGGCTGTTTTTTTTAATATTCAACAGGAATAAACTTACTGACGATTGCTGATGAGCGCAAAAGACCCAAAATATTTACATTAACTGAATATATATCCTTATATATGAGTGTGTGTATATACATATATACATATATATATTTATATATATATATATATATATATATATATATATATATATATATATATATATATATATATATATATATATATATATATATATCAATACCTTTCGTATTTTTCTATTACCCAATCAGGTTATGATTTTGAGTGATTGAAAAATGCATCATGAATTACATACATTGCAACTATTTTCTGTGAATTACACGGTGAATTTATCATTTGGCTTAGACAGCGTAAATATCACAAGCAAAGAAAAAACGTAGCTGCAACAGATAGGTGAGCCGCTTTAACATAGCATTGCTTTAACCACTGAGCTAAACTGCCACCAGTAATGTGAAGGCAGAGATGACTGCTTCATCTCTGAATTCTCGTTTTGTTCACTCACTGTCCATATCTTCTGTTTTTGTTTCTCAACGCAACTAATATATTATCAATTGATCGATATATAAGCCGATTCAAATAATTCAGAATGCGTTCAATCGATTTGAAAGGTTATTTTGAAAGATCTCCCATTTCAAGTCGATGGTGAGAGCCACACTATGCATACATAGTCTTGAGAGTTTCTCGGTTTTAATACATATATATATATGTGTGTGTGTGTATTTGTACACGTATATATATATATATATATATGTATATATATATATATATATATGTGTGTGTGTGTGCGTGTATGTGTGTGTGTGTATATATATTAGAGTATTATAAAATATCATCCATATAAACTATAATATGATACCCTATGTAAGATAATAAACTGCACGAATGGCATAAATCATACATCAAATTCATAGCTAAGAGGAGTGTGGTGCTTGATCAGCACGGCTCAGGTGCGAAGTTTATGTAACGGTTTTGTTTTTAAAATCCCCAAACGGTTACATGGTAAACAATTGATGATCTGAACAAGAGATTAATGTATACAAAGCATCGTAATAACAAAGTATATGTAGAACATAAAAAAAAATTGAACTACGCAAGTTACATAAAGATATATTACGAAATAAGTGACTGGAGTGACACAAAAGAAATAAAAAGCTTCTTCAATTGTTTAGAACCGTAAAACTTTTTAATATACATATATATATATATATATATGTGTGTGTGTGTGTGTGTGTAATGAGTTAAATAGAAGAGGGGGAGAGGGAGAGAAAGAGAGGGGCAGGAAGACATCAGGAAT
>OY735224.1:33965683-33980683 GCA_963457665.1 Thysanoteuthis rhombus
AGTCAGTTGATGGACATCGCAACGCACAACATGGATTCCCAGAGATTACATGCACAACAAAGGCCGGTGGATTATTACACGGAGAGACGAGCTAGACAAGTTCAGAAAGTACTGGCTCGGCAACGCCCACGATAGAGAAGTGTGGCGAATTCTTGGGAAGGTCTATGTCCAACGACGGACGTTAAAAGAATGATGATGATGATGATGATGATGATGATGATGATGATGATGATGATGATTGTATTGCAGAAAGCATGTTATGCGGTTTTCCAAGCCCATCTGTTTTACGCTCACAACAGTCTTTGACCGTAGATCTCAGAGACGACAAGATACATGATTCAAGCTTTTTCAATTGTTGTTCCTCTGGCCATTCACTTTGAGAAGCATGGAATGGTCAAACAAAGGACTCAAACTATGTCCTCCGATTTTCACAGATTCATTTCCTCATTCTTTGTAGAAATACATGCGTTCAGAGCTGGTTAGACAATCACGATCATCGTCGGCCATCATGTGCACTTTCACATCTATCTATGCCAGTTTTTCTTTTCTATCGATTTGATAAACTAATCTACAATCTTGCCACACCAGCCTGTTCCAACGTACGTTGCCCGGTCCGTTCCAATGTTCCTAGGTATATATCTGTCAAAAAGACTTCTCCCATCTACGATTCAATCCAAATCAGCAACTACCAATGTATAGATCCCAGACAGTTATCTATCCGTCCATATGAACCCGTTCGATACTGTTTATCTATCTATTAATCTATCGATGTAAGCCTGTCCGAATCTGTCCAACATTCCATCGATTCATAAACCTACCTAACCATCTCGACACACCAGTTTGTCCCTGTCTACGCAGCCCAGCTTGTTTCTAGATTTCTAGCTATCTCCATGTTCCAAGTTATTCATCTAAAACTGTTCCAATCCATCAGCCTCAGCACGCCATTATCTACATATCAAGCTACGTCAGGCTATTCTATTGTATTGGCTCCTGCAAGCTCATTTTAGCTAAGGAGATGAGCAGCTGAATCAATCTGTTCTATCTCTTTAAGTCTCAGTATGTAATTAACTATCCATCAGACAATATCATCATCACCATCAGTCTTGTAATGTTCGTTGTTGGACATAGACCTCTCCCAAGACTCGCCACAATTCTCCATCACAAGCGCTGCAGAGCCAGTATTTTCTGATTTTTTTTAGTTCATCTCTCCATCTTGTATTTTGTCGGCCTCGGTTGTGCATGTTATCTTTGGTGATCCATGTAGTAAGTCATGATGTCCATCGGCTGTCTGTCATTCTTGCAACATGACCAGCCCATTGTTATTCAAGTTTGTCTGATTGATTCTATAATGTCTTGGACTCCCGTTTTCTTCCTATTATATTGTGTTGTCGTGTGATCTCGCCATGTAAGGTTGAGTATGATTCTCTCATGCGCATGCTGCATACTTCTCAGTTTGTAGGTCTGTCTCTTGATTAGGTTCCATGTTTCAGTTCCATAGATGACTACCGAGAGGATGTATTGGTTGTAAATACTCTTCTTTTTAGGATTATTGGGATTGTCTTGTCATTGAAAGATTTTGAAGGTTGAGCTCGCTCTGCCGAAGGTTTGCCATCCTAGGGTGATTCTTGGCTTGATTTCTTCTCCTTTTGTCGATTTCATAGAGATTCATTATCCAACGGAGATGTTGTGGTCAACTTTTCCCAGTTTTGCATCTTCGATTTTGACAGTTATGTCCTTATTTTCGATGTGATTCTTGCACATGACTTTCGTTTCACCGAAGTTTATGTGTAGGCCGACATTTCCTCTCTCCGTTTACTCCATCTAGCATTCGTTAGAGGTCGTGTAGGTTTTCTATTTAAGTCCGTTCAAATCAGTCTCACTTTCCACAGATTAATAAACTTACCTAGCCTCCTCGACACACCAGTTTGTTCCAGTCTATGCAACCAAGCCTGTTTCTAGAGTCCTAGCCCTCTCCTTATTCCAAATTATTATATCCAAGACTGTTCCAATTCTTCAACGTGCCATTACCTGCATATCAGGCTACACCAGGCTGTTGTATTGTATTGGCTTCTGCGAGCCCCTCTTCAGCTAGAGCAGTAAATGAGATGAACAGCTAAATCAATCGGTTGTATCCTCTGCAAATCCCAGTATGTAAGTATCTGTCTATTTACTGATATATTTGGATGTAAATAGGTATTGAATGAATACTCAGGAAAATGTCACTTGGACACTTTACTTGTTTATTAATTCAAACAACATACCGAGTAATTCTTTAACGGACTATGTAGTACAGTGCGTTTTGTAAATATCCAAAGCAAAAGGTATATATATATATATATATATATATATATATATATATATATATATATATATATATAAGGCGAGAGAAATAAGAAATTCATTGATCACCTTTGTTCCAATGTTCTAATTGATCATCCCCAATATGACATGCGGGCTAAAGGCATAACAGTTTCTACTGAGTGACCAAAGAGACCTGTTTATTTATATACATGACCCTGTTCAAATATCCCAGTGTCTTGTCTCTTGATGGACAACTGCCAATGGATTATGGAGGCCCGTGACGAAGTCCCTGTTTCTGTTGCATGAGTCAGCTTAGTGATACTTGCAAGTCTCGAGTTTGATTTAAGTTTTTTTTTATGTCTACACCCTTTCCAGAATGCAACTCAGCTGAAAGGATTCTGTAATCACCAAGAACGGCCGTAGAAGCTACAGGAACTGATTGGAAACATTTTGCCGGGACCCCCTAGTTAACGATGTAGGTCTAAAGTCTTGTAAATATAAATAATTGTTGTACGTCTCTGATAGAGAGCAATCAAAATGAACGGCTGATAATTTCACAAAAATATTTTCCACACTTTTATGCTATTGGTTAACAATATCTAGTTTAAGTAGAATGAAAAAGATCAAATTATTACCAGTGGGTGTAAACAGTCGAAACTTCAAGAATTCAGAGGGAAATTAATTCTGCTGATTGATTTTCAATTGCTGGGGTCCCTTGTGCGCGGGGCCCCATTGGGAGCTTTTAGCTGAAAGCCGGCCATGCTAATCGCATTAAAGTATATTGAATCGACTGCTCAGTGCACGAGAGATTTTATTTTCTCACGCCGGAAATCGAACGCAGGGCCTTCAGCGTGGAGGCAGAAGTCGTGACCATTACACTATCCGAGTGAATTTCTGTCTCAATCGGTTTGTATCTAATTATATATCGATGAATTGGCTTGCTTGCTCAAGGCTACCAAAAAGCTAATTATATACTGATGCCATTTCACCTCGTGAAGCCCAGTAAAGATTTTGAATGTTACATAAATTCGATGGAATTTGTGTAGACGCGAATTCGTGATATACTCATATTTTTTTCTATTTACAACATTCCTGTATATCTTTTACTCCCAACTTTTTGATACCTGGCACCAAAAAAAAAAAAAAGATAGAAAATTATCATTCCCAGTTTATCTGTCCCGCCAAAAATTATGGCATGTATGAAATATATGGAAAAATACGTCATTTCATGTACGTGAATATTCACATTGCCCTGAGCTAAAATAAGAGTCCAAGACATCATAGAATCCAATGGAAAACCTAAATGGCTATGGGCTGGTCATATTGAAATGATGTCAGTCGGACTAAACAAGTTCAGAAAGTATATGCTCTGCAATGCCGATCATGGAGAGGTCTGGCGAATCCTGGAGGAAGGTCTATGTTCGAAGACAGACGATAATAGACTCTCGATGGTCATGATATATGGCTTGGTGTATAGTGTTTTGTTGATCAAAAACGGATTTATTCTATTTTTTTTCTTTTATTTCTGTCAATGAAGTGGAAAAAGATATAAATGCTTTTGGTCATACCTCTTTGTCTGTCAGTTCGCCTGATTGTCCGTCTGTCCTCATGATATGTCTGAAAGTACTGAATGAATTTCAATCGGATTCTTTAGAATGGTGAGCAGTGCGGAAAAAAAAAAGGTGAAGTCAGATCTTAGTGTAGGTCCAGGATTTTCTTTTCCTTTTTTTTTTCAATTACATTAATTTTCATATATATATATATATATATATATATATATATATATATATATATATATATATATATATATACGCTCATAGCCGCCCCACAATATCTCTTACAGGCTCAACGTTACTTAACTTGCTCATTCGACGCAATAAGGCCTGATGCTTTTTGCATCCATTATATATTTACACCAACAACCCTGACACCATGGTTAGGTTCCTGAAAACCACGATTCAAACTGAAAGATTAGTAAACGTTGAGCCAAATCCAACCGTCGATTCAGTTACGAAAATACAGACCATACTATTTATTATAGAGTAAGAATTTTGCGACTAACTCATGCCAAGTCAGAAATATTTTTCAATTTGCAATACCACACACAATATTTCATATTATCGTATTTTTTCCATCTCGATGACATTATAGCAAAACCCGATTCGAATGAAACAACGTTAATGGAGGACTGAGAGAGAGAGAGAGAGAGAGAGAGAGGGGGAGAGAGAGAAAGAGAGAGAGAGAGATAGATAGATACAAAGGAGACTCTTGCCCAGTCGCTAAGTTAACAGATGAATAGAGTCGTCAGGACTGATACACAGCGTCGATAGATGTGTATAACCGGAAGAGCGTGACTTTGGACCGTGTGTACACGACATGAATGTCATCCATCTTAAGGACATTGCTTTGTTCGGAGCGAAGATCAGGATCCTCTTCCGATGATCGGATTCTGAAAGAAAAAAGACGGAAAAAGAAAGAAAGAAGGAAGGAAATAGTAATAGATGTATCCATCCCTTCCTTCCTTCCTTCTTTTGTCTTTCTTTTCTTTTCTTTCTCTCATTTTGCCCTACCTTTATTCTTCTCATTTTTAGATGCATTCAAATCCATCTCAATAAATCACCTTTTGGTCTGTCAGTCGGTCGGATGATCTCAGGGTTTTCCGGTTTTCTGGACCAAGTCGTGATACCAAAAGTTGTCAACTAAAACGTCACACACAAAAACCGTCAAAATAGGTTACACTACTTTCAAAATTGGTCCAAATGGATATATATATATATATATATATATATATATATATATATATAGAGAGAGAGAGAGAGAGAGAGAGATACTCTATCCTGGAATGAACACTATTTGAGTGAGGTAATTCATCCATTGTGAGCTTATGCAGTGCTTTTCCATAGGAATAGATCACTCTGGTGAATGGGAAATTTTTGCGTAAATAAATATATCGCTTAAATTCAGCCTTACTGACCATCCAGTTCCGTAGCCCAAAGGTAGGATATCGGCTTCCGGGTCTAGAGCGAAGGTTTTAATTGTGCGGCGCGGTACTGGATGGGATAATGGAAAGTCTATAGCCACAGTGAAGATATGTAATACGTTGAAACAGCTGTGTGTGGATGACACAATAATATATATATATATATATATATATATATATATATATATATATATATATATATATATATATATATATATCACATGCGTATGCGTCTCACCAATGGATCTAGAGGGCTGCTATTTTCAACATTCAATTTTAATTTTTCTAGCTAAGTTGTTTTTTTACCATCCAAAAATAGTTTTGGGGGGGTTGATTTACACTGTGAGCTTATGCTATATTCTTCACTATTGTGAGCCTACTCCTTTTTTTGGAATTAAAAACTTTCTAGAGATCAAACAAAAATTGAGAAAAGTAACTTATTCATTGATCACCCCTTATTGCACTTATTCGGTTGCTCACATCTGACGCAACACACTGCCTAATTACGTCGTTCATGTGACGGTTACTATCGACTGAGTAACCCGGCTTGTTTACTTCGAATTTGAACTAAACCAAGAGAAATTACGATCAAAATTATATTTAACAGATGCAAGTTAATACACTTCTAAAGCAGGGTCCGTTTGGTCTCAATTAATTCACTTGATATTTATGCAATATCGAATCTACTAATAGAATGGTGTGATTTTTGGTTCACTGTCCTCAACCATTGGCCCTTCCATGTATAAGGTGTAGGTTCGCTGACAAAAATGCATCCAATCGTTCATTTCAAACAATGAACTCTTCCACTGAAATGAGTTTTTCAGTTTCTTTTCGAGAAAAAAGTAGCACTGCTTTTCGATATTTCTCTACTTATTCGCGCTTTTGAGATATAGAGGTGAAGACAAAAATAGCACCCGACTTTTATTTTACAACTAGCCACTATAGAAGCACCCTCTTCCTCTCACCTATACACCCAAGTCTCCTGTACCCACCTACTCCATAATATTCGATGACTCAGCCTGACATATCATCCTAACGATGTTTGAAATGTGAAGAACAAAACTGTTGCCATCAAAGAGGCTACGCATTAAAACACTACGAAGCCAGCCAGATTAAAAACTATTCGGTGTTCTGCTAATTCCGGTTTTTCTTGAAGCCGTACAAATGGTCTGGAGTCTGGATATCATGTATATAAGCTTTATTTTGTAACTATAAATGAAGTATTGTCTATTTCATTTCCTGTTAGCAACACACCTATTTCAAAGTTCCAACTAACACATTTATATTTTGTCACTACCGGGAAAAAGGAGAATATGACAAAGATACGAAAGCTTCGTTGCACATGCGCTGTTAGTCAAATCAAAGTTATTATACGTTGAAGCGGCTGCTTGCAATTAAGTTTGAACGTGTACAGATCACTGTGTCCTGGTGGTAGAGTGCTCCCTTCCAGTTCGGTAGACTGTAGTTTAAACCACGACGGAGTCACACCGACAACTTTTAATGCCTCTCTGCTCACCGCTTGGCACAAAGACTAGGACTGAGGAACCACTTCCCAAGGCTAAGTGATGATGACCAAATCACGTTAGATACACCGGTTCTCATGAGATCCCCGATGTTAAGCAACGTTGAGCAAGGTTAATACCTAGATACCAGATGCCGCAAGCCGAACGAAGCTTCGAAAGGCCTGGCCTGCTGGAAGTAGATCCTATTAAGAATTGTCCGTGTGTACCTGACCCGGCGACTCCCTCAATGAAGGGTGTAAGCTGGAAACAATGATGCGTAAATACAAACTTGCTATACCTGGTTCTTTACTCACCTGGAGAAGGGTGAATGAGACCAAAATATTATATCTTCCTTGCACATTTACTCAAAGTTAAATCAAGTTATTACATAGAAACTGTCGCTGACTTTTTGATATATATATATATATATATATATATATATATATATATATATATATATATATATATATATATATATATATATATATATATATCTTCCAACTCTTATATGGAGAACTCCAGTGGATGGGGGATTATGCATAAGTAAGTATATCACTAAATTCGGTAATACTGACCGTCCAGTTCTGCTTAAGGCAAGGATAAATATCTGCCTCTGGGTTTGAAACGAATTTTTTGATCCTACCTAGCTGTACTGGAAGGGATACGGGATCGTCTATATAGTTGTAATACAGCGGAACAGCTGTCTGTGAATGATACAATTATGATAAACACTCTCTTCTTTCGGTTGGAGTACTTTGGGGTAGGGTACTTGTCTACTCGCTTCCTCTCTCTCTCTCTCTCTCTCTCTCTCTCTCTATATATATATATATATATATATATATATATATATATATATATACATAAAAAATCTATGCATGTTGAATATTTTATTTTCAATTGTAGAATTTTACTAAAAGATTTGAATGAGTCGGATATGTTATCAGATCAAACAGCCTGATGAATATTCCTCTATGCGCTTAACGCTTGAACGAAGGGGAGGGAAAGAGGGGAAGAGACAGAGATCACAAAAAGAGAATGAAGGGAAAAAAGAACTGAAGCGTAGAAGGAAAGGGAAAGAAATTAAACCCGAGAGGAAGTCAAAGAGAAAGTGTGAAAGAAGGAGAACACTGGAGAAAGAAAAAAAAGGAAAGCTTACAAGAAATGAAGAAAGTAAGTCTAAAATAGCGGAAGCGTAAAAGAAGGAAAGAAAGAAAAAAGAAAAGAGGGGGAAAACAGAAGCGCAAAAGAAAAAGGAAAAAGGGTGAATCAAAGGAAACTTGGAAGGAAAAAAAACTAAGAAGAAGCAAGAGATCGGACAAAAGAAAGAAAAACGAAGACAGAAAGAAAGAGAGAACGTGCAATTAAAAGAAAGATAAAAGAAAGAAATAGCAATATAAGAGAGAAGCCCAAAAGGAAAAATGAAAGAAAGTGCAGAAAAAAGGGATATAAACCTGCCCCAAAAGTTGAACCTGCAAAATAAGAAAAAGAGAAAGAACAAAAAAAAAAGTAGGAACGAAAAACATGAGAGACAGAAAGAGGAGTGGATTAAAAAAGGAAAAAGGACGGGTCAGAAGAGAGAAGGAAAGAGAAGAAGAAAAGGGGTGAACGCAATTGAGTGGTTTCCAAAATATTCCTTGGGAGATACAAGAGCGAAATAGATCCACCGTCATTTTTGTGATTATTCCGTTAAGAAGATAAATTTATGCACAAAACGTCACCAATAGTACACAAACAGGGTCTCTCACACAAGAAACCACATGCACAGGAACACTGGCTCACGCATGCGCATACGTATGTTCGTTAGCTCTCCCACGTATATTCACATTGGCTCTTTCTCCTTTTTCATGTTTTTGTTGAAAAGATTGCCAGAACAGGATTATTTATCTTATTCTTCCCTTGCATCGCAACTGCTCATTCGTTTTTCTTTCTCTCTCTCTCTTTTTTCATTCATTCTTTCTTCCTTTCTCCTATCATTTGATTCTGTCTTTCTGTTTGTCTGTCTTCCGACTATCATATCTTCTTTTCTTTCTTTTTTTTCTATTTTTCTTTCTTTCTCCTTGCTATCGTTTCATTCTATCTTTCCGTCTGTTTACTTCTGACTATCATATCATCCTTCCTCCCCATCGTTCTCTTTTTCTTTCTTTCTTTTGAGAATAATTCCTTCTGTCTCCCTTTCTATCTTCGATTCATTCTCTATCCAACCATTTCTTTTCCCTTTCTTTCTCTACTTCTTTATCATCCTCTCCTTTCTCCGTCTATCTATCTTCTAACTACTCCTTCATTTTTTAAAAATTTCCTTCCTGCTATTATTTTGTTCCATCCTTCAAACACGAACACACATTCATTTATTAACACACAACCTCCTTTTCACAAATAGCAATTAGATATATATACGCATATATATATATATATATATATATATATATATATGCATATATATATATATATATATATATATATATATATATATATATATATATATATACGCATATATATATATATACGCATATATATATATATATATGTATATATATATATGTGCATGCAGTCATTTCTTTCTATCTTTCTTCTCGCAATCCTTTCTTTCTTTCTTTCAAGTATGCACACACACACACAATCATTCATTTGCATACAACCCCGTTTGCACATCTTGCTCTTATATATATATATATATATATATATATATATATATATATATATATATATATTACTCACGTGGATGCTTATGCCTGTGCATCCTGTTTAATGATGACGTAGAGGAAGCAATGGCCCAGGGAAAAGGTGCTGGATAATAAAGCTGACGTGTAGTTATCATAAGAGATATCGACTATGAATGATTCATTAATAAACGTCTTTGAAAATTCATGAAATTTTAAACTTTTGGTTATCTTTAGTTTATGTTCATAAAACTTGGGTGGTGTTTAATCATATTAAGCATATCAATGCTCCAAACGTTATACAGACGCAACAAAATAAACACTTTTTTAATCAAAAGGTATAACATATTCATCAGAAATTTATCCATACGGAGGTGAAGCATTGAACAAGACCAAACGATTAGCCCTCAAAACTGAGAACCGTGAAAGGTGTACATGAGAGAATTATGCTCAACATTACAAAACTATAAAGTATATTAAAGAGAGAGAAAAAAAACAGGAGTCAGAGATATCATAAAATTCATTAGAAAACTCAGATGGTAATAGGCTGGTTATGTTTAAGGATGTCAGACAACTGTCGGACATCATGACTCACAATATTGATTCCGAAAAATCATATGGGGCTGGCAAAGAATATAATGGCATGACGAAATAGAGAACATAAAGTATTGGTACCGCAACGCCCATGATAAAGAGGTGTGGCGAATCCTGGTTGATATCTATGTCAAACGACGGATGTTAAAAGGATGATGATGATGATGATGATGATGATGATGATGATGATGATGATGATGATGATGATCCGTATAAAAGCCTGATATTCACATCAGTATGTTAAATTGTATGATTGGTTTTGTGGCCGTATGTTTCGTCCGATTCCTGTTATAACCTTTGAGTCATGATTGATTGGTTCATGTGAAATTGATTAACAGTGCTAAAAAGACAATCATAGCTATTTTATATATAAGATGAGATGGACTGTTATGACTAAACAATGAGTTGTACGTCGCAGAATCCCTGGATGTTTGAAGCTTGAAAAAAAATTAGAAGAAAAAAAAAGGTGCGTAAGTGACTGTTACGGATGTTGAGTTGAAGCTTGAAAAAAATTGAAATTAAGATACCTGGATTATTAGAAATATATGATGAGCTTGGATGCAGATTCGTCTGTTTATTCGTCGCTGATGCATCTCATTGGTTGAATAACTTTCCTTATATGACATAAGAATTACGTCATGATTTACGTCATAGAAACTAAAGACTCGAAATGTCTGATTGAATATTACGATAGCATGAGTTTGACTTGAAAAAAAAACTTTAAATGATTTTACTTGAATTATCTAAAGAGAAATCACCCAACAGCCTTTGTCTCTTTAATGCCGATCGATACATAGATAAGCCCGTTGTATTGGACGGGTACATTTTAGTTAGAGATAAACCTTGGTGTCGATATATGCACAAATAACTTTGTCATTTCTTATGGGTATGTGCTTTTAATGAAATTAAGCTCCTGTCATCAGATTGCATATCATGGAGTCGTCTGCATACAACAAAAACAATGCACCCATTATTCAACAATGATGTTTTGATAAAAAAAGAAGGCTCCTAATTTCATAATTACGTTGATTTCTCAATAATTAACTGTTTAATTATACTTTTTAATACAAATAAACATTAACATTAAAATGTCTTAGTTAACTTTTATTTCTTTTTTTCTAATATTTCGCTGACTTTTAACGATAAGCTGCGTCAGAGATTATCTCAATTTTGATTCTTTTCAACGTGTTTCTTTTTTTTCCCCTTCTTCTCTTAGCGTTCATTAATTGGCGCACTTCACTCGAAATCGAGATAAACTTTGACAAAGCTTCCCGTGAAAAAGTTAGTGAAATATCAGGAAAAAAAAAGGAATAACTGAACCACTTTGATGTCGAATTTATTTATCATTTATCCAATTACCCTGAAAGATATCTTCAATATTACTTTTCGATATAAAGAAACATACATTTTGCAGCCTTTTCATGACTTCAGGAGGCTTTGTACGCTGCTTGAATACAGTCATAGGTTAATGCACGCCAAACTAATGATAAGTGAGCTTCTCGAACATTCTTCGGAAGTGTGTATGATCCAGGATATGTTTGAGTGCAGAAACATGTCAGGTCCTTTATCAGATTACATAAAGACTCGGACCCCTTTCAGCTCCAGAAAAGAGTGAGACGGGGTAATACCAGCTCACCTAAACTCTTCAAAGCCTGCCTTAAGATGATCTTCAGAAGACTAGACTGGGAGAGTAAAGGAATTAAGATAGACGGCGAGTATCTGAGCAACCTCAGATTTCGAAGATAACTTACACGACCTCTAACTAATGATAGATGAACTAAATGAAGAGAGCAAGAAAGTCAGCCTCCACATGAACTTCAGCTAGACGAAGATCATGTGCATATCGGAAATAAAAACACTAAGATCATAATTGAGAACACAGAACTGGAGAATGTAAATCAATACATCTACCCAGGACAACGAATCGACATAAGACCTTCAAACGAAGAAGAAATTAAGCAAAGAATCACACTAGGGTGGCTAGCCTTTAGCAGAGTAAGCTCAACCGTCAAAAATAAGAAGATTCCGTTAATCCTAAAAAGAAGAGTGTATAACCATTGCATCCTGCCAATCGTCACTTTCGGAGCTGGAACATGGAATCTAACCAAGAGACAGATCTGCAAATTGAGAACCATTCAACTTGCACATGAAAGAATTATGCTACACCTCACTTGGAGAGACCACAGGTCAGCACAGTACATCTGAAAAAGGACATCATAGAATCCATTAAAAATCTCAAATGGCAGTGGGCTGGCTATGTTGCAAGAATGGCAGTCAATCGATAGACATCACGACTCACGTCAAAGATCCCCCAAGATCACATGTGCAACCGAGGCCGGCAGAATATTAGATGGGGGACGAGCTAGACAAATTCAGTAAGTACTAGCTCTGCAATGCCCATGATAGAGAAGTGTGGCGAATCCTGTGGAAGGTCTATATCCAATGATGGACGATAAAAGACTGATGATGATGATGTATCTCATGCAGCATGGAAAATAAAATCTACAAACCAAGTTCAAACACCGAGTGAGGCTTTTCGGCGTTCTCTCCACAGTAAACCACTTGAAATGCGCATGAATCCATCTCTTCCCCTAATCAACAGTTATGGGTGACCATCAAGACTGACCTGGCTCTCCAGCCCTGATTGGCAACTAGTCTAGGAGAATGGAAAGATAACTTTGAATTTGAACCGGGAACGCCCAATCCCTCGTCCAGTGCTGTGAGAGGTTGCGATAAAAACACAGTGAAAAGTGTCCCCCGGACTCATGATAAATGGGTTTTGGTGAAACGTTAGCGGGCTTAGCAATTTGTGAGTCGTGATGCTCTGTGGTTTTCTGGCATTGCTACAGCATAATCATCCCATTGCCATTCGAGTTTTCTGATGGATATGGTTGCTATCCCTGACTCCTAATATACTGCAATGTCTTGTGGTTTCTCTCGTTAGGTCGTGCATGATCATTTATTGTGCTCGTTGCATGGTTCTCAGTTTGAGTTAGATTCCACGCTGATCAAGTTCCACATCTCCGCTCCATAGGGGACTACCAACTGTTTTGGTCGTCAATCTTTGTCATAAAACACTGCAGGTCATACGAAATAGAAAGAATAGCGCATTCTAAATTGAAAGTACTTCATTGCGACGAAAACATACATACTTTGTTCATTTTGAAAGCTCTAATCGCTAAGAAGTGAGTGGTACTGCCCAGGTTGGCAACCACTAGCCTCGATAGTCAGAGATATATAAACAAAAGCATGGCTTGGTGCATAGCATGATACGAGTAGCAAGTGAGTTTTATTCGGGGGTCTCAGTTGCAATACAAGGATAAAGTGATTGATGAAACGAAAACTGGACAAAAAATTAATAATAGTTAAAGCGACTAATTGCTACGACGATTGAATGAAGAAAGAAAACTGATCACAATCTATAGGGGAAAGAAAACTAAGCTAAGACCAAATAAAATCTGTAGAACACTCACAGGAGGATATGGTAACGAGGAAAGAAACAGAGATTGCTCAAAGTATGACCGGTGATATAACATAAAAAAATTGACGAGAATTACGGCATGAAAGTGCAAAGAGAACAACATGGAACATCGCACAGGAAAAAGATGAGGACTAGTGTGTCAACTTCGATGGACATTAGAATATGAGAAAGATGAAAATATGTTTGAAAATAAACATTAGAAAATATGTCAAATGGATCGATGAGATGGCTTATTCCATGGGATATTAATCGTTAGAACAGTTCACAAATTAGTTCGAGTTTGGCAGAAAAAAATCTTCTGGGACTCGGTAATTGCTTTAGAAATTAGAACAAAAATGGTAATGAAGCACTTTCAATTAGATCATTGATTTTCTGCGAGCAATAATAAAAGAATCATCATTTTGTATGTGCCCTTATGCTGGCCATGGTTTTGCCATTCCTACTTGGGCTGTGGGTATCATATCACTACTTACAAAACCCGTTTGCGATTATTGAATTAGAACCATAGATGACAAGCACCCAGAGCAGAGCCACTCATTTTACCCTGCTCTGATTCATCAAGAGCTTGTGGGAAAGATGGATTTATGCCTTTCGTAAGGGCATTAATGTGATGACATCGTAAACTGTCGGAACCGAAAATTGAATTCATCTTGCTGTGTCATCTCCGTGTCTTCAACAGTTTGGCTACTCCACGCTTCCCACTATGCTGAAGGAAATGAAAATCACTTCTGAAGGCTTGGCAAAAAATGCAATTGAAGCTTATCGAATTTGCTCGATTATTTTGTCCGTGCTTATACGAGAATATTTTTAAAAATCCAAACGGGTTTTGTTATTCATTCAATAGAAACCTGATTAATACCTTTCTTTTGCAGCATGTCTTGTTCGGGGTTGATCAGCCAAACAATCAGGAAAATGAAAGGGCAATGTAGACGTGAGAAAGAAGGAAAAATCAGATGAAGACAACGAAAAAATAAACAGGAGTAGTCACTCAATCGATACCGTCTCGTGGCTAATTCCTTTTTGCTGAATGCAGTATTTTAAATGATCAACTAATTTATACATAAATATATATAAATAAATATATTCTTCAAATATAGGAATTGAGCACTCTGGTGGATGCGTGTATGCGTTTATTGCTTAAATTTAACCTCACTGACCATTCAGTTCCATGGAGCAGGGAAAGATACCAGCCTCTTGGTCTGAAGCAGAGGTTTCGATCCGACTTTGTGGTACTGAACGTGATAATGTATAGTCTATAGCCACACTGATGAGTTGTAATACAATGAAATAGCTGTCTGTGGATGACATACACACACACACACATATGCATACACACACACACACACACACACACACACACACATATATATATATATATATATATATATATATATATTTACATATATATATATATATATATATATATATATATATATATATATATATATATGAGTGATCATTTGTGAAGAAAAAGAAAAAAAGAAT
>OY735224.1:33988183-34050683 GCA_963457665.1 Thysanoteuthis rhombus
CATTTTGTTGATCCAACGAAAATGCGAGAGAAAACTTATTTCTATTGATCATCCCTTCTTTCCAATTTTTTTTTTGTCAAACTCTCACTGAGTTTTTACCTATTTTCCTCACCCAACGACGATGACTAACTCAGACTTCCGGTTAAGACAGAAAGTTTGAAATGATGGATAAAGAGAAAAGGGATGTGCAGACGTATCTGAAAATTTTGTACACTATGGGTTTCAACAGCAGTTCCAAGCGGTGTATGAATCTGAATTAAATCTATCCTCGTTTCTCTTATGTACGTAATCTGAATATTGTATTTTCAATCTTGCTGGTTCGATAGTAAAGAAATGATTCGAAAAATAATTTGCTGGGCATATTTGTAGACAGAAACAAATAAAATGGTTAGTCACACAAAAAAGACCATCATTTGACAGCACGTCATGTTTTGGGACGATCAATTAAAAAAAATGGAAAATATGAAGTTTAATAAATGAGTTACTCTCTTTGTATTTTGTTGGACAGTGATCACTAAAAAATCTTAAATTTCAAATATAAAACAAAATAAACAGGCAGAAATAAGGGGATCGATCTACAATTGACCCTCCCCAGCCAGAAACTTATTTGGAGGGGGGTAAAATACAATAGGAAATTTCTTGATAAGCTGTAACCTTTAAAATTACAGCCATTTAGCTCAACTGGTGCGTCTTGTACGCATGATACGTACATACGTAGCCAGTCAGCCAGATCAACTTGAATACTGAGAAAAACCCATGTTGATTGTTTTAGGGACAGTTTTGGTTGACAGTTTCTAACGATATCATGTTTATGAAATTCCTCTTGGGGAGTCGAGAGTTTCTGCGCGATTTTTTTTTTATATATCACATTTTTGTGTATAGAACAATGAAAGCAGCTGGGTTTAGCTGAAATTTTTTAATGTATTGGTTTCGCCTGTCTGTCTAGCGCCCAACGGAAACGCTAGAACGCATGCGCTAAGGTGAGATATTAGTGGCGAGGAAATTCAAATCCCTGGGTTGCGTTGTTGTTTTCGTGCAAGTTAATAAGTATCAGTTCGTTTAGGTAAGTTTTTGCTGTCAGCTTTATTGGATTTCTTGATTTATTTTTTTAATTCTTCGATTCTTGATTCTGAAGTAAAGCAGAAGATCTGGTCATACAAAAGTGTGTAGAATATGTGCAGAGGGAAAATAATAACAGGGAATCAATGTAGGTAAGTTTGAAGACGGTGGGGTATAAAGAGAAGAATATACTGAGATAGATAGATAGATTGATAGATAGATAGATAGATAGATAGATAGATATGAAGAGATTTAGATTGAAAGACAGATAGGTAGATAGATGGATAGATATGAAGAGATAGATAGATGGATATGAAGAGATTGAAATTGATATATAGATAGAAACAAATATGAATAGATACGGAAACACTGAGATAGATAGATAGATAGATAGATAGATAGATATGGAGAGATTGAAATCGATATGTAAATAAAAACGAAAATGAATAGTATGGAAACACTGATATAGATAGATAGATAGATAGATAGATAGATAGATAGATAGATAGATAGATAGATGGATTGATAGATAGATAGGTAGATAGATAGATAGATAGATGGATGGATAGATAGATAGATAGATAGATAGATAGATAGATAGATAGATAGATAGATATGGAGAGATTGAAATCGATATGTAAATAAAAACAAAAATGAATAGATATGGAAACACTGAGATAGATAGATAGATAGATAGATAGATAGATAGATAGATAGATACATAGATAGACTGACTGACAGACATGGATATGAACAGATATGGACACACTGAGACAGACAGACTGATAGATAGATATGAACAGACTGAGAAGAAATATTTTCGTAGAATGGTGAATGATATTCAATCTAATTCTCTTCGGTCACTTTATTCCATGTATATTTCAATCATATCTTTGATCCCACTCATGAAAAGAATGAAAAATTTCGGAATCGAAAAAAGTAATGAAATCTTTTTGAGTTAATATCAAATACTGCATCAGATTTTTTTAACATATTTAGAATAATGCTAAATATCATTCAACACTCTTAAAAAACGGATCCATCATGAAACATGTGACGGGTGTTTTCTCTCTCCAATATTCTCTATATATATTGCTACGCGTTGCAGTTATAATATATTGTGCACTTTTGATTTAATGAAAAATATTGGAAACATTATAAATTTCAATAACAGTACTTTTCATTAAAATCATTTCAAATAGAGTAGTATTACATATTAAATATACAAGAATGTGTGTGGTGTCAAGAAATGGCCTCGATGAACTAATGGATTGAGTATAAATTGCATGATCTTACATACAATCTCTTATTTGAAATGAATATCTGTACCATTTCGCCGAGACAACGTAAATAGAATAAGCAATAAAAGACAGCGTTGGAGCGTCTTCCCTATCGGTTCGATTCCTTCAGCAGCCCTTTTTTTATATTTTCTATTTGATTTAATCTAATTGTCGAGGCCAATTCAACCTATAATAACGGGTTTTCATTTCAAATAAGAACCATTATAAAATATAACGCAATATATATATTTATATACATATATATATATATATATATATATATATATATATATATATATATATATATATATATATATATAGTAGATTGTGGATTCGCTCCATTACATATCAGAAGTTGCTTTATATCATGAATATTTTGTCAATATATTATTGATATACTATTGTAGTATGTTATACTGCTAGCCTGATATGTACCATATATATATATATATATATATATATATTTGGAGTAAACAGCATTGATTAGAAATTAACAATAAGCTTTCGGTGAGACTTGATTTCACGTCCCTCGATGCTGGAAGGTGGCTATGTCAACGCCCCGCCGCTCTTACTAACGAAAGTTAGTGCTTGGCGGAAGTCCAAATCAAATCTTTGAACCAACTCTCTATCTCAAAATCGTGCAGCATGTCTATTTTATCAATCGGTAGCTTCAGTATCAGTTGGGTAATTATTCTATGATTCATTTTTATAGAAAATAATCTATATTGAGCACAGTTATCAATTTTCATACTAGTATTTATCTTCATATTAATTGCTCACTTGCTTTTTATCGCAACTTTTCTCTGGCTGGTATCATCTAGCAGTGAGTAATCTGCGCTGATAAGGAATAAATCATTAGCCTCCGTTGAGATTTGAGCTAAAGCCACTCGATACTGGTGAGGGGGTAGGTTTATGCCCAGCTGTCCTTACAGATTGAGCTACGAAAGCTAGTGGTTGGCGGAAGTCCAAAGCGAACATCGAAACTTACTTTCTATCCTATTATCGTGTGTATTGCTTGTTTTGATAACTGTATCCAGTATCAGTGAAGTAATTTATATATATATATATATATATATATATATATATATATATATATATATATATTCAGTGATGTAAAGCATAGCATATCTTCACTAATAATTTTTATACAACTATTTACTATCATTTTAACTGTTCAGTGGCTTTTTATCGAAACTTCACTCAGACTGACTCCCTCCGGCAATGAGTAGAGAGTGCGAATCAGAAATTAATAATTAGCTTCTTTTGAGACCTGAGCTCACGTCCCTCGATGCTGGTGGTGGGCTAGGTTTACGCCCTGTCTCTATTACTAATTGATTTACAACAACTAGTAGTTGGAAGCAATCCAAATAAAAATTTTAGTACAAACTAGATATTTTTACTCTATTTTAGATGTTCTCCAGTGGAAAACACCAGTGATGACAAAAATAGATCTTTTTTCTGAACATATTTTCCCTTCATAGGAATCTTTTTCACATGACTTCAAATTCTGAGGCTATGTTTGTTCAATAATTGACAACGATGGCAAGCTCTTCTTTCTTCATCTTTTCAACTATGTATTCTAATTTACAGACATTACATATATTTTGGTATTTGTCACGCTGTGAAAGTTAGAAAGCGAGTCTGATCTTTTCGTCAGTGGCTACCAGAAGTTAATGTCCATTAATCAAAAGATAAACCAGTCAAGAAAGAATGAAATGTTCCATTCAAGTAATTTAGGGAACATATTTTTTTTTTTAAACTTTTGAAAATGTTCTCAATGATTTAAAGTCAGAGAATCATGTATAGAATATATGTTTTATCTTTAACTCTAAATTCCTTTGAGGCTTTTGTATCTTTAATATCTGTTTTATTAAAAATTATTCTGTTCTGACTTTATTTTTCCGAGTATGTTGCAAATAAATACCGAAATATTCACAAGAACATCACCATTACTGATACGTTGACTGAATATTATTTTTTCGTTTGTTCTGTTTTGTTTTGTTTTTTCTTATAGTTAAGGCCATCATTATTGTTAAATGGTCAATATTAAAGGAATACAGTGATTGGTCTGCAGTCAAATACGTGTCTGAATTGATGAATTCCTAGCATTTGTACATAGGTGAAGATAACACATATTAGCCTTAAAAACAACTAAAGATCTCCTTATAGATTGTTATTGCTTGATATAAATCACATTTTTTAATTGTGTGTGTGCCGTTCGTAACATCAAGTGTGTCAGTGTATGAAACCCCAAGGGATTGTATTGAAATGGGTGTTTTATTTCTGCTGTGGAAAAAGGAAATACTCTTGAGTTCTTCTGGAGGCAAACATGAGTCATCTCCAATCGACGCAGTCATCCTACGGAACACACACACACACACACACACACACACATATATATATATAGGGAGTGAGACAGACATGGGAGTGAAAGTGCATGAAAGTAAGGTTTATTTATCTATAAATGTTTTCATTAATGACCAAGACATGTTTTGGGAGGTATTCCCACCTTCAGTACTATGTGCTCCGTGTGTTTGTGTACTTTTAGAGGTTATAAATATGATGTGGAACAAGAGTCCAACATCAGGAACTTTGCTTTGTGAGCGAAAAATGGTAACCCATCTAATAGGGGCATCCAGTTGTGAGAGAGAAAGTTCAGCCAGTGATGAAGTCTGTGGTGTTATCAGTATATATAATATATATATATATATATACATATATATATATATATATATATATATATATATCATTAATATGTTATTGTATTATTTCATACTGCTAGCCTGATTTGTACCACATGTACTATACACACGCACCCCCCCACATATATATGTGTGTGTGTGCGTGTGTATAGTACATGTGGTACAAACCAGGCTAGCAGTATGACATAATACAATAATATATCATTAATATAAAGCCATTTCTGATATGTGATGGATTTATTTCATAGAGTGCTCGATACATACAACATTTTACTCACAAAGTTGAGTTGTTTTAGAGTAGAGCTGGAAATAAATAGTAGAATGTGGATTCTGCTACACAAACTAGCTCATGTTTCCACCCTTTGTTCATATACATATATATATATGTGTGTGTGTGTGCGCGTGTGTGTGCGCGCGTGTGGAATATTTCTATATAAATGAAATGATTTCCCGTCGAAATGTGGTTTGATGTCTAATTTAATCTATTTTATTCACGGTAACGCGTTTCGCTCTAGCAGCGTCATCAGATTAGATTCAATTTGAAAAATTATTTGAAACCGATTCGATGCCATTGCCAGAGCAAAATGCATGATCTGAGATGAAATAGATGAAAATATTTTTTTTTTCTTAATTGTCAAACCATTAAATACATAGTGAGGAAAGTTTCACCGCTTTAAACACTAAATATATGAAAATAATTTCAAAATCAATGTCATTCCAGTCAATGAGATTCAGATATCTGTTAATGCAGATTTTCAGTAGGTTTCATGTTTTACACAGAAATAAATATTATGTCACTATGCCTGAATTTTTCTTGTTGGGATCATCAGTTTTTTACCATGTTACGGTTTCGGAGATTTAAAAACAAAACAGTCATATTAACGTAGCTCTTCAGCAGCGTTGATCGAATACAGCTCCCTCTTAAGCTATGATATTAATACGTGGGTATTATCATAATAGATTGCATGTGGATGTTATTGTATGCTATTCATGATTTAGTTTTGGAAGAAAAAGGATCACTCATTTACGTTATTTGACAATGAGGGATCACATGGTATAAAACCGGGTGTGACTTGTTGTTTGCTTCACTCCTGTTGAGTGTTCACCCATGTGATTATTAAACCGTTAAGTCGGATTCAATATGGGACTGTATGGAAACCTACTCGTGATATCATCGTCAAGGATACTAGTTGATAAGAAAGAAAATATTTGATTTGATCTTCCACCAGTATATCTAAACGAGGAATTTGACAAAACATTAAAAGACTATTAACCTTATATATATATATATATATATATATATATATATATATATATATATATATCAGAGATGGTGTGGGAGGCCCACTGACCCTGCAAGGGGGACTCTGGTGCTCTGTGGTCTATTCTGACCTAGCCTCAAAACCTTCTATCCAAAACCCAAAGACTATATTAGATACAGACATGGATAATATGGAATTACAATCCATATTACATTTGCTCCTGTTCAGGTGGCATTGCAATCACCGATCTCAAAATGGCCGGTACATGTTTGTAAACAAAGAAAAGACCTTATGTTTACATTGGTTTAAGCACATCTCGGAATATGGAGATTGTACCCCGGAGCAAAGTGAAAAAAGTCCTATTTTTACTGGTTGGATGTTGTCCTCTTGTAAACATTCTACATCAAGCCTAATTGGATGGCTATCTTTGATGTGTGTCTCTCAACTTCAGAGCTGACTGCTAACAAGTACTTCATTTAAAGCCTTGTCCTCCATTTGATTTACTAGCAAGTTCTACTTGGCTGCTACGAAAGGTTTACGGCATTTCCTGAATACGCTTGATTGGATATATCTGAGGGAAGATTTGCTGTTGTTTATTTTCTTAAATACAGTGCTCAATATTGATAAAAAATAGAGCTATATAAATGGATGAATGATAATATGGGATGCATCCCCAAAGCAAATTTGTTTTGTACTTCAATTTCCTCATCAATTGAGTGAAATAGTTTGTATTGTTTTGCACACCATCTAAAAAGTTAAAAACGATACAACGCTGACAAGTGAAAAAAAAAGAAATAAAATAAAAACACCAAATAAACTCACTTCACTTAATTAAGAAGCAATTTAGAGTACAAAACTGATTTGTTTTGGGAATACATCACATATTTTACATTTATCTAATCATATATATATATATATATATATATATATATGCAATGCTCTTCCATAGGAATAGAGCACGCTGGTGGATGGGTAATTTCTGCATAAATAAATATATCCCTTAAATCAAGCCTTACTGACCGTCCAGTTCCGTAGCCCAGAGGTCTGAAGCGAAGGTTTCAATCCTGCCTTGCGGTACTGGCTGGGATAATGGAAAGTCTATAACCACACTGATGAGATGTAATACATCAGAACAGCTGTCTGTGGATGACACAGTACATGCACACACACACACACTCATACACACACACACAAACACACACACACACACACATATATATATATATATATATATGTGAGTATATATATATATACATATATATATATATTTATATATATATATATATATATATATCGTTGAATATAGAGAGAGGCAGAAAGATAAAAAAAATGATAAAACAAATAAACTTGTCCAGTTCAAAATATTCCCGAAACAGGGCTATGGTAAGACAGTTGATGAATCCCACAATGAAGAATAATATTATAAATGTCAATTTTCAAAAGATTGTACTAAATTATATGTACCTAAAGATGATCGTAAAGATAAATCCAAAAAAATAGTTACAGATAAACACTTTGAAATAACAGTGATCGAATTGAAGTTGACCTAAATAGAACTTAGTCGTGGATCATCATCATCATCAGTCTTTTAACGTCCGTCGTTGGACATAGACCTTCCCCAGGATTTGCCAACTTCTCAATCATGGGCATCACGGAGCCAGAACTTTCTGAATTTGTCTAGCTTGTCTCTCCGTCTAATATTCTGTCAGCCTCGGTTGCACAATTAATCTCAGGGTATCCATGTCGTGAGTCGTGATGTCCAACAGTTGTCTGCCATTCCTGCAATATGACCAGCCCATTGCAATGTGATATTTTTAATGGATTGATGTCCCTGACTCTTGTCTTTTCTCGGATGTACTGTGCTGTCTTGTGGCCTCTCCAAGTGAAGCCCAACATAATTCTTTCATGTGCATGTTGCATGGTTCTTAATTTGTCAGCGGTGAAAAGAGGAGATTCACATGACTATATATATATATATATATATATGTGTGTGTGTGTGTGTGTGTGTGTATATTGAGGAGCTGAAGAAATAGCAATCAAAGTTCCCCCAAGAACTTTGCGTAATCAACAGCCAACGCTTCATGGAAGGTTTTAGCAGTATATCTTAGTAATGCATTCGAAGTCTTGTGGAGATATTATTCAGCCCTGAAATATAGAGAAAAGAATACGAATTCTGCCTCACTGTGCACCAATGTCATAGGCAAAGCCAATAACCCACTCCACTCTGGGATCTGTATCATCTCTCTCAGATCAATTTGATCTTTCCCAGTTACTAACATTGTTCTTTCCACTGCCCTCATATATATATATATATATATATATTCGAGAAAGCTGTGTGGTTTTAATACTAACACATATTAAACTACTTTTTCAAATTTGTTATTGTGTCTCTTTAGTCACTTATTCCCCAATACATGTTTTTATAACATGATCAATATATTTTATATTGTCGTTTATATATATATATATATATATATATATATATATATATATATATATACTATGCCAGCTTACTTTTTAACGCCCTAATCCTATCAAATTCCTGCAGATGATTACTGGCAACTCCAGTTATGTATACAGTTGGGATGTAGGGCAAGATCAACAGTGACAAAGCTCAGGGAGAAATATATATATATATATATATATATATATATATATATATATATATATGAGGAATTTTGCTTCACTATCCTAATATGATACAGGCAGAATTTTGACCAGATATTTTTTTACGATTTAAAACAGAATAATACTGAAATCGATATCCGACGCTGGTTGATATTTTACTTTTGAAACCTAGTATTCGTTTAATACGGATATATGTATATTTTTTTTTCAATTTTCTTTTTTTTTTCTAGATTAAGTAAATTTGAAAATGAAATAACCAAATCTTTCAAGATTTTAAAAGAAAAATTCCACCCTGCCTCATTGGCTGATATAATGAATTGTGTGATTTATTGTGTTTCTCTTCCTGTAACAATAGACGCTTCAAAGATAACAGTTTTGCTGATTAAAAAAAAATATCATCTATCAACAATTCGACGCAATGGAATCACTTAAGAGGTTTCTTTTCTTTAGAAAAATTATCTCATAGATTATTGTTATATTCCTGCCATTTTCTCTTCACAGGTATTACAATGATATTTACTGACGTAGCTTAAGCATTTTGATCAGTCGAGTCAAAACGAATCAAAGTTCGGTCAAAAGGCATCAAATAAATGGACAAGACCGTAGAACAAACATATCAACTGAATTCGTACTAATTGAATAATTTGATTGAACATCTATTAAACTTTTATTCATTTAAATTCACAAAGTAGAAGAAAACATTGAATTTAAATACTCTATTAGTTTAAATATCCGTACTACAGTGTTTCCTTTCAAACGGATGCTTTTTTGAACGCGATTGTATGTTTCAGTGGTTAATACCACAGTGGTGTGATTTTGGTTTTTTATGCCTTTTGACTGATCACCATCAAAAGACTACTTGAATTTTGTCACGCTATAGAGTCTTCCAGTTCTCTTTATTCTCTTCTCAATTTTGTTTTAAATTCCGGGCAACGCTTTTCTTACGCCTAAAACCTTACCGATAGGCAATATTGAGCTGAAACATGAAACCTAAGTAGAAGATGGACCCTTAATCTGAGAACCATGCAACGTGCACATGAGAGAATTGTGCTCAACTACACATGGAGATTCATAAGACTGCAAAATTCATTAGGGAAAAGACAGGAGTCTGAGAATACATAGAAACAATGAGAAAACTCAAATGTCGATGGGATGGGTATGTTGCACGAATATCTAATAACCAATGGGCATCACGACTCACAACGGGTATCCCCAGAGATCATAAGTGAAACTGTGGCCGATAGAAAGTAAGATGGCGTGACGAGCTAGATGAATTAAGTAAATACTGGCCCTGTGACACCCATGATAGAAAGGTCTGGCAAATCTTGGGAAAGGTCTATGTCCAATGTACAGAACTTGAAAGGCTGCTGCTGCTGCTGATACTGCTGCTGCTGATACTGCTGCTGCTGCTGCTGCTGCTGATGATGATGATGATGATGATGATGATGATGATGATGATGATGATGATGATGATGATGATGAATTCAATCGAATATCTGCTATAGATTACTAGCAACTGTGGTAACAAATACAGTCAGTAGTAAGTCTTGGGCTGACCTCACGAAGCTAGAGAAGAAACATTTCCAATCAATCTGACAGCGGGAGGGTCATCACCGTTTTTGCTAAGTTGCCGGATTAGGGTCAGAGGTCAGGGTTAGTAGATCAAAGCAAAAATTAGTTGGTGTTTAGTTGAGCTTCATAAACTTGTCTTTCCTGGCGTTTTATGAGCGAAAAAAAAGATAAAATAAATGACAAGCGTGAATAAAATAAAACAAGATACGGCGTGCTGTATTAGTCGTGGCGTGGACCAACGAAGAAGACAGCCGACTTGTTAAACGCTCTTTCTTTTCCTTTTTTTTTCCAAGCGTCTGTTTGCTTTTTAGCCAAAGAAATTAATCGAATATAATCGGATGAAACTAGAGAGTAACGTAACTAAAGTGAGGAAATATTTTCTAATAACTTGGGGAAGAGAAAGATTACCATCATTTTTTGCGGAGGTGCTGGCTTAGGGTTAGGGGTTAGGGTCAGTGAGTCAGGACAAAAATTAGTTTATGTTGGGGATTTTATGTTTTATTTATTTGCATTCATAAAGCAAAAAATATGATAGAATAAAATGAAATACAGTTAGATTTAATGACTAGGATGGAGGCCAACGAGAAAGACACACATGTTTAACGCTTATTATACAAGCAGCGGAATCAATCAAATATTTTCAGATGATTGCAAACGACTGGTACAACACACGCCGGTGGAGAGGAAGCTTGAAAAACAGACTGGAGAGTGAAAATCCAGGGAAGGAATATCTCTCATGAATTTGAGAGTTATCACCATTTTTGCGATGGTTCCATCTTGGGGATCGGTATATGGTTAATTTTTCGGGGTAAAGGTTGGTTTGTGTTCAGTTTTCAATTTTTCTCTATTTACATCCAATTAGAAAATAAATAAATAAATAAATAGATAAATAGACAAAAATTTAGAAAATAGTAGCCTGTAATGGCTGGGACAAGAAAGTCGCACAACTTATCAAACATTGATCCTTCAAGCTGTTTAACGCTTTAATTCCATCAATTGTCTCCCGAATGATTCCTTGCAACTGAAACTGGAGGTGGTCTTAAATTGAGAATGAAAAAGCCAGTAAAGAAAAGAAGAGTTGAAAAGTCAGCATTATTTTTACGATAACGTTAAGGTGAGGAATCAGGGTTAATCAGTCAGGACAAAAATAGCTTTGTGTTGTGGCTATAAAGTCTCTCATTAACAGCTATCTACCAAATATTAAAATTAAATGAAAAATGATTGGCCGTGATAAATGTGGCAAAGACTAACGCTAAAGGCGCACAACACATTCAACATTCATTTTAACACCAAAACTCAAACATCGAAGATGATTCAACACGACTGCCATTAGGTATGAAACCTGACGGTGATCTTAAATTAGGAATTGCAGAGAACTGATATTATCAACACAGTGAAAGAGTAAGGGTCATTATCATTTTTGCATAGGTTCTGGCTCAGAGTTAGGGGTTAAGTTAAGTGCAAGAATTAGTTTGCGTAAGGGCTGTTAACCCTTTTCATTAACATAAAAACAAATAAACGAATAAACAAATCTTGTTGATCACTCGATAGAAACTGCCACAAAACCGACCGCTTTTGGCAGCATGCAACGTTGGGAACAATCAATTAAACAATTAGAAAAATGGAATTTGATCAATGGGTTCCTTCTCTTATCTTTCGTTAGCGCATGATCTCTGATAAAGTCTGAATTTTCAATAAAAAAAGCAAAGGCATAAACTATGGGGTTAGTTTAGCATATGTGCAGGGTTAAGGTTAGGGGTTAGAATTAGTCTGTCGGGACAACGATCAATTATCAGGGCTTAGAACATCAACTGATGTGCATTCATTTAGCAAAAGAAATAACAATAGAATGAAATAAAATAAAGTGAGATATTATAGCTAAGGTAGAGACTAACAGAAAAAGACACAGCGTGTTTAACGCTCATTTTTGTTCAGACATCTTTGCTTTTCGACTAAGGAAATGAATCGGATATTATCATATGATTCCGAGCAAGAGATGTAGCATGCAGGCGAGGGTCGAGCTCCAATAAGAGATTAGAGAATGACGAAACTAGACAGGGGAATATTTTCAATAAATTGAATGAAATGGTTATCTTAGTGGAGATGCAGGGTTAGGGTTAGGGTTAGGGTTAGTCATTCGGGACAATGATTAGATTGCGTAGGATGAGACTTTCAAGTCTATTTTTTGTTCGTTTTTTTTTTGTTGTGTTTTTTGCATTTATCCAGTTCTAAAAAAAACATATACAATAATCAGAATTAAAGTAAAATACTGTTTGTTGTAAAAGCTACGGTGGGTATTAACGAGAAAGATACACAGCATCTGCGTTACTTCTTTTTTGTTCACGGCTGCTTGCTTTTTAACCAACAAAATTAATCAAATATCATCTGGTTATTCCCAGCATCTGGTGTAAAACATGGAGGAGAGGGGAAAAACTTGAATAAGAGAGTCTAGGGTGACAGAACTAGAAAGAGAATATATTATCAATAAACTGGAGAATAGGAAAATTATCACGATTATGGAGAAGGTCCAGACTTAGGGTTAAGGTTTAGGGTTAATCATTTAAGGCAAAGATTAGTCTGTGTTGTGGCTTTTAACTTTTATTCATTTACGTTCTGTTCGCAAACACATGACAACGAATTTTAAAAAAAGATTGAAATGCAATGGGATTGTGATAGCTATGGTGGGAACCAAAGAGAAAGATGCGCGGATTCGACGATTATTTCAATTCACGTCTGCTAACTCTTAACCCGCGATATTAATCAAATATCATCAATACGTTTCTGATTAATGGTGCCACACACGTAAACGAGAGAGAACTCAAAAGAAAGACAGGAACGTGAGTGAAGGAATCAGAAAGAAAAAATTTCCAATAATTCTGAGATCAGAGAGATTATCACTGTTTATGCGAAGGTGTCAGAATGAGATTGGTTGTTATAACAAGCAGTTTGTGTAGAAATTAGTTCGTGTTGGCAATTTTGATTTCTTTTAAATTCGTATTTATCTGGCCAAAAGGGCATAATGAGCTTGTTCAAGCGATGGTGGAGACTGACAAGAAATACGCGTAACATAGTCAATGCTTATTTTCACACTTTCTTGCTTTTTAATACGTAAACAGACCAAACATCCTAAGATTATTTCAAACAACGGTAATACTTGGTTATCTGACCCTAGATTAGGAGAGTATAAACATTGCCAAAATAATCAAACTTGATGGCTGAGATCCGAGTCTTTTTTAATATCCAGTCAACTTAATAACTGAGAAATGTTATTTGCGCCCAGAATTTGATACAACGGGTTAGAATCAAGTGTAAGGGTTAGGATTCAGGATTTAAGTTTAGGGGTTAGGTCTCTTAAACGATATTTTGGATTCTAAGAATGCATCTCCCACGCTAGTCACCTACGAAGCTGAAACGTGGGACATAATCAAAAGATTGACCCTCAAACTGAGAACTATGCAACGTGCATAGGATAGAATCAAGCTCATCATTACATGGGGAAATCATAAGACAACACAGTAAATCAGAGAAAAAAACAGTCGGAGGTATCATAGGAGCCATTTACAAAACTCAAATGACAATGGGCTGGTCATGTTGCAAGAATGTCAACCGCTGGACATCCCAGAAATCATATGCGAAACTGTGACCTGCAAAATATTAGATGGTGTGATGAACATGACAACGTCCATGATAGAGAAATTGGGCAAGTGCAACTGATGATGATAATGATGCTGATGATCTTATAGCGAGATTAACATCCTCATTGGAATATCACATGAGATATTCGGCAATAAAATTAGGTAGGAAATAAAAGTCTAACCATTTTCAGCCATCAAAGGGGTTGTTTATTAGAATGATGTAACCAAGGAGTACCCTAGCAACTGTTTTAACACTAACGGGCTGGAGTGGGCAGGAATGGGCAGGGGGCCTCAAATGAGAGACAGGAGAGTGGCTAAACTAGAGAATGATTGATTCCAGTTAGTCAAAGAAGAAGAAGAAAAAGAAGAAGAAGAAGAAGAAGAAGAAGAAGAAGAAGAAGAAGAAGAAGAAGAAGAAGAAGGAAGAGGAGAAAAAGAAGAAAAATTGAAGGAAAAGAAATGGAAGACGAAGAAAAAGAAATCGAAGTAGAATCGAAGGAGAAGAAATTGAAGGAGAAGAAATCAAAGAAAAAGAAAAAATAGGAGAAATCAAAGAAAAAGAGATGGAAGACGAAGAAAAAGAAATCGAAGTAGAATCGAAGGAGAAGAAATTGAAGGAGAAGAAATCAAAGAAAAAGAAAAAATAGGAGAAATCAAAGAAAAAGAAATGGAAGAAGAAGAAGAAGAAGAAATAGGAGAAGAAAAAGAAGAAGGAGAAATAGAAGAAGAAAAAGAAGAAGAAAAAGAAGAAAAGAACGTCTTAATCCAAGAAAAAAGCATGGAAATAATCCATGCAATGGGAAGGAGTGCCGTCTAATCAGGAGAGTAATATTCTAGCCACCCATCTGAAAATATTAAGAGTACAAACCAACCCTTTTATTTTGATACTCACTACGCATATAAAAAAAGACAAAAAAAATGAAACGCAAAGAAAAAGAAAAAAAAACTAAACCTATCAACTTCAAGTAGAAGGCAATTAGCTTCAGTATGTGTTACAAAGCCGCCCAATAAAACATTGATAAACAAATAGCTTAATTAATCACCCACTTAATCAGAGGGAGAAAAAACAAACTCTCATCAAGAGATAATAACACTCTCGTCAGGTTATATTAACACCACAACCAGAATTTATAAGAAAAACTTAGTCAATAGGCGAAATATCAAGATTATTGGAAAAGGTGTTGGAACTTAACTCAACAACTTTAACTTCGTTACTTCATGAACTAACCTCCGTCTGGTAGAAGATCACACCAACGCCCAATGCAAATCTAACAGAAAAGAAAACTTATGCACTGCCCACCATTTTGGCAATAAAAAGAATTACACATATATGGAGTTATCTGCTCCTGGCAAGAATCTACTTGCAATTCCTAACACAATTGAAAATCTCTTGAGAAACGGTGAATTCTTTGTTGCTTCATCTTTGACGTCACTCAGAACAACCAACAAGATAACTGATTGTTATTTTACAGTATCTAAACTTTGGTGGCAAAACTTTCTACTTTTCTCTGTTCTGACGGCCGCGAGGTAAGTTCGTTTTTTCTGCTCTCTCTTTAGTTAGGATAGTTTATATAGATCTTACACTTACCTGCTTTTTACACACACACACACACTCTCATATGAAAAGTAATCCATTCTTCCTTCAACTCAAAGAACACATCCTAACTAAGTTAAGTACTCTCGAGGTATTTAGGCCGGACTTCCAAAGATAACATTACTATGGCTATTATCCAGATGTCCAAAACTGGTGGACATTCGAAAGATTTTATCTCGAATTTACTAAGTGACATTCTTTTCCCTTCATTCTTCCTTTCTCCTTATCCTTATCGAAGCAGATCTCTCCAAACATGTTGGTATCGACAGAAAACTCAAGTCTTCTTTTCCTTTAATTCATTAGAGAATTAAAACTTATTATTGTTAACCTATTCGTTTGTCCTTTTTTCGACGTTTGTTAACAATCAAACTGTATACTGACCTTTTTTTTCGTTTAAACAGTGACTGCTCTATTTACTATAATCTGTCTTCATAGATCGATTCTGATAATTCAATTTGGGGGCTAATTCAACTAGCAACACAAAATTCATAAGATATCTTTCAAACCAGTTTGCCAAGTGCCAGTCTATGGCACTTGATGAAGCATCAAAACCACCGAGAGAGCATAATTTCTCAATGCTGAGAAGGGGTGTATCATTAAGAAGAGTTCCTGTCACTTGATCTCCTGTCAAAACAATTAGATGCTACAGGTGCAAAGAGAACAAAAAAACAAAAGGAAAAACTCAACGAGTAGAAATAGTGACTGACTGGGGAGGATGAACCAATAGAAAATGTGTAAACAGCTGGTTTATTCATAGACCCATCCTAGAGAATAAAACACATATGATTATCTGGGACTTGGAGATTCAATCGTATCCCTCGATCCAAGCTAGATTACCAGATTTAGTTCTCGTGAACTAGAGGAAAAGAACGTGTCAAATGGGGCGTCTCGTTTTTTTTGACAACACAGACGAATGGAGCCAGGAGAAAAGTAAAAAAGTTAGATGAATATGTTGACCGTGTCAGAAAACAGAAATAATGTAAAGGAGTGCAATGTTTACGTAGGCCTAAAAATGGTCCCGAAAAGACTGCTGAAGAGGTTGAAGCAACTAGGAATCCAGGGAAAAAATCAAGAGTATCTTAATGATATATATACATCAACTAAAATACTGAGAAAGGTCCTTGGGTATTAGGGAAACTCACAATCGCTTTATCTCCGGTAAAAGGCACCAGTCACTACCGATCATAAAAATCAACCTGTACATATAATTAAGATAATTCTCAGGCGAAAGTCACTGCATACAACCACGAAGAACTTACGCTAGAAAACCATGGAAAAATAGAAACTAGCAAACATATTAACACTATATATATATATATATATATATATATATATATATATATATATATATATATATATATATAGTTGTTTTTATTTTCACCAAACTTACTACTACAAGGTATTTTTTCTTATGATGATATTCAACTTCGCAGGCCATTGTCTTTATCAGATTGAATTAAGAACATTGAAAAATTTCCTGTTAAGAATTGGTATGTCATTCTTGCGATGCAATTGTTAAGTCATTCTTTTCATGAGTAGAATCCAAGATTACTTCGTTACCAATCTCCTGTCATCTCTTTTTACGAGAGTTATTTTTAACTAAATTTGATTTTTTTCAATCCATGGATCGAGATGACAGGACATCAGTTAAAATGCAATTTTAAATTCCATTCATGGAAAAAAAATGACAAGACAATCACGTCATGAGAATGACGAATCGGTTCTTAACAAGAAATTTTGTAACGTCCCTAATTCAGTTTGAAAACGACGTTGACCAGCAAAAAAATAGTACATCCATTAACACGCGAAACAAGTATAAATATAGTCATTATTAACGCGATATCAAGACTGACATTAAGACAGTTGACAACACTTCTAAAATCAACTCGAATACTGAGGATACTGTTGGATGGTTGAGGCAACTTGATGTCACTTGATCTCCGTCGAAAGCCAACAGATATTCCTTGGGTTATAAAACAAAAGATAATAAACCAGAAATCAAAAATCCATATTTCCTTATTTCTTTGCGCACGACACAAAAAATTCAATTACAATTTTTTTCCAGTGATCCTGAGGTCAAGAGGAAAGGTTAAAAAAAAATGGCGTCCTTATCAGAATGACAAAGATAAAGCAAAAAAAAAAAAAGAGGAAGGTTTGGGAAATAGGAGTCTGTGATATCTGGGTATAAGAAATTAAAAGTGGCTCCTCGAAATCACATTATTGAACAATAGGTATGAAAGAATGAGCCATAAAAAATTGACGAATGGAATTCATGTTGAGACGGGTTACCAAGTTCAGTGGGGTATTGGGTAGAGAATAATAATAATAATAATAATAATAATAATAATAATAATAATAATAATAATAATAATAATAATAATAATGGCGAAAACTATAATAATAATAATGATAATGGCGAAAACAATAATAACAATGATAATAGTAATCGGGAAAAAGATGATCAGAGAATATGTGACTTCTCTTGCTTTCTTTTGGACATAAAAAAGTTTGAATTAAAAAAATACAACAAATAAGCGTGAACACAGTCAGACACGATCTAATGGACAAATTTAACATGACCCTACATTGTTAATTGACCCTTAAGCATACACACACACACACACACACACACACACACACCATAAATGCATATTCTGAGGTGGGGGGATGAAAAAGGAGCAGAAAAAAGAAAGTTTATTTCAATGATATATTGAGGATGGATTTTTTTTATTGCCAGCCAGTCAACTAGCTGGTCATACTTGAAAACTGTAGAAACGTATGTTGTCATTTTTGGTGACAGCTTTGGTTAACAGTTTCAATTAATTTGCTATCTTTATGATAAAATCATCGTCATCGTCATCATCAGCCTTTTAACGTCCATCGTTGGACACGGACCATCTCAAGGATTCGCCACACTTCTCTATCCACGGCGTTAAAGAGCCATGTGATCTTTTGGGATCAACGTTGTGAGTTGTGATGTCCATCGGTTGCCTGTCATTCTTGCAACATGGCCTGCCTATTGCCATTTGAGTTTTCTGATAGATTCTAGATGTCTCTGATTCTTGTTTTCTTCCTTATCTACTGTGATGTCTTGTGGTCAATCCCTGTGAGGTTGACCACGATTCTCTCATGTGCACGTTGCATCCTTGTCAGTTTGCAGGTCTGTCTCTAGGTAATGTTCCAGGAGGAGGATGCATTTGATGTACACTCTTCTTTTTAGGATTTTTGGGATCAACTTGTTTTTGAAGGTCGAACCTGCTCTGTCGAAGGCTTGCTATCCTAGGGTGATTCTTTGCTTGATCTCTTTCTCTTTCGTGGGTTTTATGGAGATAATGATAGAATAATTTCTTGTAAATATGTTTCGAAAACTGTGAGCCAAAACTATCGACATTAACCTTTTCAGCATCAATATAGGTTTCTTTAGTTTTTAAATTGGTCTGTATGTATGCATGAATGCATGTAATTATGTACGTATCATGTACAAAGTCTGCAACAATGGAACTATAGGGTTGGAAATTTAAAAAAAAACATCCCTTATCCTTTTTTTTCTAGCTCCGACACCAAAAAGATTTTAGTGGGTGCAAATCATGCTAAACTGGTCCTTCAGTTTGTACTCAACTGTGTTTACGCCTTCCAAGTGTGATGGAGCTCTGAACTGGACCGACTCTTCAAGAATCTATATGACTGAACTACGTCTTCTCATATTAATCAATGAAATGAAGCCTTTTTCTACCTTTGACTGCTTTAGATAGAGGATACCAAAACCAAGCAGGATGTGGATGGGGAATATATGCTAAAATATATATATCGCTTATATTCAACCTTAGTGACCCTCTAATTCCGTGGGGCAGACATAGGATACCGGCCCTAGAAGCGAAGGTTTCAATCCTACTTTGTGGTACTGGATGGGATAATGGAGAGTCTATAGCCACAAGAGAGTTGTAATACAACGAATCAGCTGTCTGGGGATGACAAAATAATACATATATATATATATATATATATATATATATATATATATATATATATATATATATATATATAAGGGTGGGTTGAAATATATAACACGTCGTATCTATGGATCATAAAGAAGAATTATTCCAACTGTGCTCAATATTGTGAGTGGAGACAATATACATCAAGTAAATGCATAAATTTTTGTGTATAATATATTACATCATCGTTTTGCGATACGCAGCTCATCAGATAGACCTATTTAATGAGCTGAATATTAAAAAAACGAGGGATTATCATTGTCATAGACAAAAGTTATGTATGTAATCGACCCCCCACACACAAATATTTGTATATTTACATAGTAAAAGACGAAAACCTGAGGTGAGGGCTAATACGTTGGCTAATACGTTATTCCAATGAATAACTAATGCATGTTATATAATGTTTTGTCTGTGATGATTATTCCCAAATCATTAATAAGAGTGTTTTAAAACAAAAAACTTGAGAGGAAACCCCGATACAGTATTTCAATGCACAACTAACACCAGGGCATTTTTCTTTTCTTTTTCTTCTCTCTCAAGCTCTTCGTTTCTTGACTATATTTGCTCTGACAAGATCTGATTAAAACCCAGGGCTTTACTATATGATGTCATCGAGCACTCTTTCCAGGGAATATTATCATTACTAAAGTATATAGATGTTCTCCCATGAAAATAAACACTTCCCAGATTTAATGGTCGATCATTCCAATGTTTCGACCCAACTCAAGATTCACCAGACCTCATGTTTCTTGGGCGCCATGTTGTTGATATATTCTGAAATGGTTTAAATCGTTACAGCATCCTAATTTTTCTGGTGACTATATGGCTTATGATCTTGGTGGGTCCACGTTGTAGACCCTGATCTCCAGCGGTGGTCTGACATTCTTTCAATTTGCCAAACAAGTTTTTTTTTTTTTGTTATCGTTTTTAGGATATCTCTGACCCCTGTTTGGTTTTTGATCTAATGTGCTATCTAGTGATCTCTCTCCATGTGAAGTTAAACATAAACCGCCCCGGTGCGGGTTGCATGGTTCAAAGATCGTGAGCCAATCTCTCGCTCAAATTCCTCGTTTCAGTTCCGCCTAACGTTGGTTCAGTGCGTGTTTCTCGAATCCTTTTCAATTTCATTAGACTTCTGTCGAAGCACTTACCAAATTTGGACATTCGAGCCAGCCACTAAGAGCATGAAGTGTTGCTATTTGATTGGACGAGATTTCTCTTTCCTTTCATCACTCTTGCAAAGAAAACATAATTGGATTTGAAAGCTTTTAGATGCAATAGCATATCTAGCTCCGACTGCGGTGACTGAACGACGGGCTGACAAACTGAAATTGAGAGTGTTGCTCAGTATTGCCAAATTAGATTTTTTTTTTCTTAACTTGATTCAAATATTTTTGGTTGAGTTTACACGTCAGTGATTGGTATTTAGATTATTTCTAATTACATAAACAATATTAGTATTTGATATTTGATTTTATTAATAAGTAAGATTTTTGATAAATAAGTAAAATTTTAATTAAAATGTTGGATATCAAAGTTACATTCTACTGTAAAATATAATAGCCATGTGTTCAAATGTCTTCTTTTTTTTTGTCTGTTTGTTCGGGTTCATGTACCTGATATAACGTGATATCGATAGTGGACTTGCCTTCATATCTAACAGATAATATGAAATAGGGGAAAATGAACTCGTCTTATAGGGATTGATTAGTTTACCTCCCTACAATGTTAAAAACAGTGAAAACTACGCCATAGAAACACTTAAAACTTCATGTCTGATCACACATTAAAACAGTATGAATTGGGTTGAGACTTAAAAAGAATCAATAATTAGTATACTTGAATTGTTGAAAATGAATTACCTAATATTACAGTCTTCATCTCCTTAGTACTGATTTATACATAGATAAGACGGTTTTATAATAGTTTATAGAAAATATGAAATGTATTTCCTAGTTTTTAGATATGTATCCGGATAATGTAGATGCTTCAATGTATTTTATAACAGAATTTTAGTTGTGAACATGCAACACTGACCGTGTTATATACTCACACAAATAAATAGCTTGCGCATCTATGGTATGACTTTCAGACTTGTTTTTTTTAATCTATTATTGCCCGAGAAAAATAGTATAATTGGATTGGGAAGATTCTTTCGTGCTACGAAAACATGATCTCTATCGCTGGCAGAAAATGAAGATGGCTTCCAAATAGAATGGTGAAGAAGAAGAAGAAGAAGAAGAAGAAGAAGAAGAAGAAGAAGAAGAAGAAGAAGAAGAAGAAGAAGAAGAAGAAGAAGAAGAAGAAGAAGAAGAAGAAGAAGAAGAAGAAGAAGAAGAAGAAGAAGAAGAAGAAGAAGAAGAAGAAGAAGAAGAAGAAGAAGAAGAAGAAGAAGAAGAAGAAGAAGAAGAAGAAGAAGAAGAAGAAGAAGAAGAAGAAGAAGAAGAAGAAGAAGAAGAAGAAGAAGAAGAAGAAGAAGAAGAAGAAGAAGAAGAAGAAGAAGAAGAAGAAGAAGAAGAAGAAGAAGAAGAAGAAGAAGAAGAAGAAGAAGAAGAAGAAGAAGAAGAAGAAGAAGAAGAAGAAGAAGAAGAAGAAGAAGAAGAAGAAGAAGAAGAAGAAGAAGAAGAAGAAGAAGAAGAAGAAGAAGAAGAAGAAGAAGAAGAAGAAGAAGAAGAAGAAGAAGAAGGCATCTAAATTCAAGAAAAATAACGTGCAAACAACACATGCAATGAAAAGGAGTGTCGTCTTTACCTATCTCCCACCCGCCCAACCGAAAATACTAAAAGAGAAAGATAAAATGAAGGACGAAAAATCAAACAAACGAAATAAAGAAAGAAAGAAAGAAAGAGATTTGGAAAAAAGAGAAGGACTCTAAAACAATAGGGTGAAGAAAAAGAAGCAATGAACGGGGAGGAACAAGGAATATCAAACAAAACAATGAAAAAAAAGAAAGAAAGAAAAAAAGGAAGACAGAGGGAGAGAGGGAAAAGGCAATGAATGAAAGAGAATATAGCTGTAGGTAAGAAAGATTAATGAAGAATCGAAACAAAGAGATCAGACAGTATCTTGAAACCAGAAAAATCTGGAATTTACGGGGAAGAAAACCTTCTTCAATAAATTATTATTGATAAAAACAGGTCTGGTTAGTCACTCAATAGTAAGCATCATGTAACCAGCAAATTTTTGCAATATGCTGTTTTGGAAATGATCTATCAGAAACATTGGATCGAGAGCTGATCAACGGATTAGTAACTTCCTTCGCCCTCTGCAGGAAAGTGATCACTAAAAAAAAAGTCAAATTTTTCTAAAAACAAATCTAAATATTGATGAAAACAATCTGTTGTCAAAATCTCGTGTAAACTTAAGTTGCAAATTTATCTGCTAAACCCTATTTAGTTGTGAATTGGAAAAAAAGTTATTTGTAGAAATAATAAGGATTGAATGCCGAAAATGTCAGCCATGTAGCTCTATTGATGCTGGCTGTTCGCAAACATATATATATATATATATATATATATATATATATATATATGATGTGTACTGTAGACAGTGAGACAGACTCGGGAGTGAGGTGTTTGGAGGTAAGGTTTATTAATCCTTATAAGTAAATTGTCCAGACATGTTTCGGGATTTTTCCCATCATCAGTGGTGTGTGCTGTGTGAGTATATATATATATATATATATATATATATATATATATATATATATATAATGCTCCTCTATTCAGGGTTGAGCACTCTTTAAGTGAGGTAACTCATCCATTGTGATCTTATGCAATGCTCTTCCATAGGAATAGAGCACTCTGGTGGATGAGGAGTTTCTGCGTAAATGAATATATCGCTTAAAAATTCAGACTTATGATCACCTAGAGGTAGGATATCGGACTCCGTATCTGATGTGAGGGTTTCAATTGGATGACACCATTATATATATATATATATATATATATATATATATATATATATATATATATATATATATATATCAAAGTCTTTAGTCTCAGGTTCACAAAGCAATCAAATATGTACAGAAAACCTGAATAGCATTTTTCCAGGTCGAAATCAGCTTATAAAAGTGCAATCTATTTTATGGAAATTACTCATGATATTCTCCAATTCCAGTCATGAGAGAGACAGGCACTTCAGTAACAACTAATATCGTTCATGTTATAATTATGTTTACTCTCATATTTTTCAGTTCTGAGGTACAGAATGGCGTTGCGGTCACCGGCCCTGAAAATGGTATTAACGAAGTGAGTTTATTTTTCATTGATGCCCATGGGAAAGACATGAGTACATTCCTCTCACAGCTATGATTAAATATCAAGGTGATTGGAACCTTTCAGCTTTGTAAACCTGTTTATCTTTGGGAAGGTTATTTTGATGAAAAAAAACTCGCCAGAGCCGGCCTCACACCCAGTTGACATATAGGGAAGGTTTGGTGTTAGGCACTGGGCTGGGTGATCACTTCAGATATCAAAGATCGAGTACAGAATTGAAACTCGTTGTTTCAGCTGGAACATTCTACAGCCTTCTTCTGGTGTACTATCCGAATGCAACGGTGATAAAAAGATTTTTCCCCAACGGTTGAAATTTTACAACGTCAGATTTGAGTGATGTTTTTCTTCTTCTTTTTCTTTTTTTTTAGGCCTGGATTCCCGTAGACTGTGCCAGTCCAGTAACAAAAGCCACATTGGGTTAAACACAGCACTCGCCTGACAAATATGAATGCCACTGCCATCATTTTTCTCAGTCTCCGACAGCATTCTTTGTCTATTATTGGAACTTCTTCCTTGAGATCAACGTGCTCGCCTTCGTCATTCCAGAAACGAGTTCAACTGTCTGAGAAACCCTTAGAATGTTCATGACCCCTCTCGAAACTACAGAGAGATTTGAAACTATCCAGACGTCAGCATCACTAGAATCAGCAAGAATACCCGTGATAGCGCTGTAGTGATGATATGTTTTGCTGTCACTTGATCTTCAACAAAAACTTCCAGATACTATTGCCATACAGACATAAAGCAGAGAAAAATGATTTGAATGATTATGCAAATATGGATGGTTTTATTAAAAAAGAAATAGAAAGGAATACTTATCCTAATTACGAGAGCTGACGTGGACGAAATTGTGCTAATTCGATCAAATCAATGAGGTTCATATTGAAATAGCCCCGAGATGACCTCTGAATTGACCTTTGAAAAAACGGAAGGACACCCTCGATGGAAAGTTAATTATATTCGATTAAAGACAAGATAATCATCCTGGACATTTGAGACTGTGTCACCTTTTTTCATGTGTGTTAGAAAGCATGCATATGTGTGGTTTGTGTCGGAGGTGACGGGGAGAGTCTGTGTGTGTTTGTGTGCATGTGTTGAGTATGTTGTGGTTGTATCATTGTGTTCGTCCGTGTGTGTGTGTGTATGCATGTATGTGTGTGTGTGTGTGTGTGTGTTAAATGGCCTCTCCGTGTGTATGTGAATATTCATTTGTGTGAGTATCCAACACAGTCAGTGTTGCATGTTCACAACTAAAATGTGTGTAGTAAATATATCTGACTGTGTTGAGGAATTGATTGAGTCAAAATTGAAAACGACCTTTTTTTTAAAAAAATGGTTGTTGGATTTGTACGCATATATGCATTTTAATGTGGTCAGAAAGTGTGTGTGGTGCCGTTTAAGAGAGACGAACGGATAGGAAGGAAGAAAAAAGAAAGTAACGTAAAAAGGAAGAAAAGAAGAAAGAAAAAGAGACACATAGAAAGAGAGGAAGAAAGAAACATAGAAAGAAACAAAGATAGAAACAGAGGAAGACAAGAAGGAAAAAAACATTCGGGGATGGGAAAAAACAAAGGAAGATCGAGACATCATTGGAGAAAGAGAAGGGAGAAGAAAAATGACGGGGAAGTAAAAGACAAAAAGTAAAAAAAGGAAAGAAGAGATAAAAAAAGAAGATACCAACTGAAGGAAGGAAGAGAGGAAGAATGAAAATAAATCGAGGTACACGGAAAGAAAAAGAAAAGAAACAAACCGAGACAGAAAGAAAGGAAGAAAGAAAGAAAGAAAGAAAGAAAGAAAGAAAGAAAGAAAGAAAGAAAGAAAAAAGAAAGAAAGAAAGAAAGACGGAAAGACGGAAAGAAAGGAACTTGGGGAAAGCAGAAGGAAAAAAGAAAGAAAAAAGAAAGAAAAAAGAAAGAAAGGAAGAATGAAAGAAATTGAAGGGAGTAAAGAAAGAGGGAAAGAAAGAAATTCAGGAAAAATTAAATTAACTTCCAAGAAAGAACGCAGGAAAATATCCAACATCAAGCTGCAACCATGAACCGTCCAAAGAGAACTAACTCTATCATTCAAGCTGGAACAGAAAAACAGATACAAACTCCTCATCGAACTCAAAGAGAGCATAAACAAGCACAGCAATAATACAACCTCTTTGATCGAAGTTGCCAGAATGTTCAAGCCAAAGAGCTTGGAAACTATAATTAAACTCTCTAGAGAAACTAGAAATCTCATGAAAAAACGCAGAAATCTCAGGCCAACAACAGCAAAAGAGAATACAAAGAATGATACGTCACAGCAGTCATTGAAAGCATCCTTCAAAAGGTAAGGGGTTCAAAACTAAAGGAAAATCTTACAGTACTGGAAGAAAGCTAATTTATTTCATAAAAATTAAATAATCACTCATTTTTTCTGAATATGCGAACCATTAATATGAAGTGTAAGATTATGATACATTTCCTAAATTAATTCTTTAAAAAGCGTCCCTTTCAGATCAGTGAAGTTTTACGTAAATTTCACCACATGCTTTGTATTTATTCCTTGGTGATGTCTATAAGGAAAATGATCTGAAATCTACGATCCGCCTATGGGGTCGACTGCTGACCAAATACCTTTCCTGTCTCACATTGGACAGATAGCACCCTCTTGTTCATCCTTTTAGGATTCTAATAAAGATGTAACATGCTACGAACACCTTTATCAAGAGAAGGGATGTACGCTGTTCAACAAACTTCTGACAAGTTTTTTCCCTCTAATCAGTTACTAATTGATACAACATTGCTGTATAATTATATCAATAGGTTTATTGATTGAGCTTTAGAGTCCTTCATTTCTCTCATGGGGCAAATACTCTTACGTAATTCATAATAGGGAATAATTCCATTGACTTTGCAGGAGAAATAAGGATTGGCGCAAGCATATTTCTTATGTTTTGAACGTCACAATCCTCCAAAGAAATCTATGAGAAATTTCATGGGGACGTAATTCAATGTCCCTAAAAAGGCAATGTCTATTCCTTTTCAACCTCTTTTTCTTTTCAGGTCACTTGATCCCTTACAAACACTATCAACCGGTTTGGAATTGGTCTTGAAAAGATATTTTCCCCTTCTACGAACTATCGACATTACTTGTAGTTAAAGAAAATAACGGATACTGTACATCTTGGAGCATGCGTAGTTGCAATATTGATTATTACGTATGAGAACAACAAAACCAAGGCCTATACAGCACTTTCATTCGATTCAAGTGTGGCTCTTGACTGGAGCACGCTCTAGTTTTCTATCGAATGTCACAAGCATTGTTGAAATGAAGTTGGCATGTAATACTTATTTCTTGACGTAACCTCATAAACTACAATGGATAATTTTGAGGTGTTATCGATTAACTTTACGGCATTCATATCAGGGTAGATCATCTCTCTTGAAAAGCCATATGTTTATGAGCCGTCTGCCTCGCTCTGAGTACAAAAGATGCAACGTCTCTTAAGACGCCGAAGAGAATATCATTTCTCATTCTACGGACTGAAAAGAATCCCTGGGGGAATTATCCAGGAAAATCTATCAATATGATTAGCGGTTCAGTTTTTTTTTAAATCTCTGTCCGTCTGAATGGACTGTACCACTCGAAGCTAACAATTTTACAGATAGAAATATCCTCCGTCCAGTGTTTAAAAAAATGGACTATCCCACCGGTAAAGACTTAAGTTACTTCAAGATAAAATCCCGGATGGAATTGATTGGATGTGAGCTTTTTCGCTGCTAAAGGTCTCGTATCCTTCTGACCTCGATAACCTCAACTATGTAGGGCAATTGTAGACTGACATCTTGAGTAGTTTCGATGGAGAGCCACTAGAATAAAAATGAAAGAGAGAATAGTCAAAAATCAATAATAGTTAACTACGCTTCATGTATTAATTGAATAAATCAAGATGATATTAGTAGTCGTAATTGGTCAACCGTAGTTGGCGGCGACCCGAAGTCTCTCCTTTCTTTCCACTGCTATGCCTTCGCAGCTCCTATTCCTTGTTCGATAACCGCTAACCCTCGATTCTATTCTTTAGCAGAGTGACATTGTGTATCAATTTTAAAGTCTCCGGAATAACTGGGACGGATAATATTTCAATCATTCAAATGACTTGCAGTATAATCTTGGTTGTCTTGCGGCTCTTAGGAAATATCTTCAGTGTAACGCATCTCTATGAGATGCTCAGTCGGCCGGTCAGCTTTTTTTCCGCATTTGTGGACCGAAAGAAGAAGAGAGAAAATCGTGACGTCACAAAATGACGTATAATCTGATGACGTATCAAGGATGTGTTTTTGACAGTGTTGCAAACTATCGTTTGTTATGGATAACTGAAACCGTCTTCACGAATGGTTAACATTTTTGTGTTATTCCCAGCTAAAATTATTCATATATATATATATATTTCTATAGCATAATTATCCAACACTAACACTCCGGGGCAATTTATTGATAAAAAGGGTAAACTTACTTCAAATTCAAACACACTTTTCGTTTCTTTATGATGAGTGGTGGGCACAAAAAACAAAAGAGCCATACTGATATGCTGCTAAATATTTAGCGATAGCGAAGATAACCGTTAATTCATTATATGACTTTAGCTTCATTTCAATTTTTTTTTTTTTAGCTCTAAAACCCTTAGAACAGATTTAGAACTGAACTTATATGAGTCAGATTTTCGGGAGAACCATCTTTAACTTCCTCTTCCAACTCACACTCCTGCTTATACCATCACGGACAGAAATGCTGCTACCACTTCGTTTCGAATCCCTTTGATACTGGAAATCACAGATATGAACGTCAGAATGGTCGACGATTCGACCGACGTTTTGATCTTTCTTCTTTTTTCTTTAGAAGATATCAGTTTGTTCAAATTTATCTATCAATCTATCCATATATCTACTGGCTACTTGGCTCAACAAATATATGTAAACTATTCATTACTCGAATGAAAAATTGTTGTTTTACCTCCAACGCGGTTATGATACAGAAATCCAACTAGGTTATTTTATATAATTTTTCTTATTGTCATCTTTAGGTCTTAATGTCACTTTTAGCCTTGTTATTAAGCTTCAATTATTTCTTGACAATTTCGAGGAAATAATAGACGAGTGCATAAGTGAAACTTATGGTACATGTTTGTTTTTTTAATTGGATGTTTGAACTAGCTGCAATGATCACTTCAATCCAATTAACTAAGCCCTTATAATTAGAATTAATTATTTTCACTAATTGCCCACTTTTAGAATAATGCTTTTCACTTCGATGTCCCCGTTCATTTATCCTTTTTTTCTTTTTTTGGTCCAGTGCAGGGACAAAATCGATGGGTATTAATTAGGTTTGCTTTCCATCGTAATAACCAGAAGTGGAGTTTTTCACGGGACAGAAACAAAGGAGATCAAAAGTGGAGCACTATAAGATCGAAACCCCGTATCTGTTACACTTTCCCTCCGCCCCTTGCTCCCCTTTCTACCATTTTGATACCACTCTCTTTGTCTCTCTCTATTGGTCTATCTATGCCTCTCTGATCTATGTATCTATCTATTGATCTAATTTCCTATTTTTCTATTTGTCTTTCTATCTGTCTGCCTGTTCATATATATATATATATATATATACATATATATATATATCAGTTTTTTAATATGTATATGTATATATCAATCTGTTTATATATATGTATATATATTTATATATATATATATCAGTTTTATATATATATGTATCTATGTATATATCAATCTGTTTATATATATATATATATATATATATATATATATATATATATATATATATATATATATATATATCAGTCTTTTTCCTGCCTCGCAGTACTGGATAATGGAAAGTCTATAGCCACACTGAAGAGAAGTAATACATCGAAACAGCTGTCTGTCGATAACGCAATGATTAATTCTCTATTCAGGGATGAGCACTCTTTAAGTGAGGTAACTCATTCATTGTAAGCTTATGCAATGCTCTTCCACAGGAATAGAGCAATCTGGTGGATGGGTAATTTCTGCATAAATGATTATTTCGCTTAAATTCACCCTTATTCACCGTCCAGTTCCGTAGCCAGAGGTGGAATATTGGCCTCCGGGTCTTTTAATCATCAAAAAAAATATTCTTATATTTATGGTTGGAACGAAAACACTTTTTAGCGTGTAGTAACACCACGATAGGTGCGACTCATGACATGGATCCCCAGAGAACATATGCAAAACTGAGGCCGGCAAAGTATCATGTGGAGAGACGAGCTAGACGAATTCTGAGTACTGGCTCTGCGACACCTATGATAGGGAAGTGTGGTGAATCCTGGGGAAGGTCTATGTCCAACGACACGGTTGAATGACTGCTGCTGCTGATGATGATGATGATAATTCCATATTCAATATTTCATCCCGCCAATCTACTTATCAGTCAAACAAATAGACCATAGCAAAAAGTTTTCCCCCTTCCCTGGTCCCAGTCAATACAATGATCTTTCACACTGACAAAGACTGGATACGTATCTTTTGGTCACCTGATTATCCTAACGATAATAATTTTTATTTTATTTTAATATACTCTGTTCATTTGTTTTATTTTTGTACTTTCGTTGTCATATTTCTTATGGTCGTCATGTATTCACTACGGCCCATCTGATAAGTTTCAAAGAGATAAGGATGTCTAATCATAGCTTAGGAAAATTGTCTAATCACTAATTCAATCACTTTGATTGACCATTCTCACAACTAAAGAAATAATTTTTGTACAAAATCATTATATTTTCAAGTTGCTCTTGCAATTCTAAAATATTATGATAAAATTGTCATGTAAAATATATACTTATCTATCAACTTATATCAGTTTTTTATATCTATGTCCGTATATATATATATATATATATATATATATATATATATATATATATAAATATATATATATATATATATGTATATACTGATCTGATGACAGTTTGCTCATATCTATCTATCAATGTCTCTCTCTATCTATCTATCTATCTCTCTCTCTATATATATGTATATATATATATATATATATATATATATATATATATATATATATATATATACATACATATATATATATATATAACTAAACAGGTGGACTGAAAAACTACTTATCACTCAGATAAAGTATTTTTGTTTTACTTCCCATATTTTCGTTATGCAAAAAGCCGACTGCGTAATTTTATATTGCCTTTTAGAGATATTTTTAGAAAGGAATGCCACTTCTAGCTCTGTAATTAATCTTTAATTATTTCTTGACAATTTTACGGATGTGTGAATCATTTTCCAGTTCAATGATGAAAAAAACACAAAAATATAGGTTTTCTTAATTAGCGAAGCGAATTTTAACTGAATTATGATATGCAAGTCGAGAGAGAGAGAATCAAATACCTTGCCGAACAAATTGCCACCTCCGCCGGGGGACATTTTCCCAGGTAAGGTACCAGAAGACCCTCAAGATGGAATTAGTTAATGATGGGTTATCTAAGACCGTAATTAGCAGCATCAAATCAGAGTCATTTCGCCGGCATTCGATATTCTTGTGTTTTTGTTTTTTTTACAAGTTTGCTTGGTAAACTTGAATAAATTATTCTTGCATTTTACTATAACCAGCGGTGAGCATTGCAATCAAAAACACTCAAATCATAAAAAGCTTTAAAATTTAGAAGAAGCAAGAATAAACAATATAAGACGTTGTTTTTCCTTTAATGCCTTTAAAAATAGAAAGAGAGTACTGAAATTTCAATTTTGTTGTTTAATTCTGTAGTTTAGACACACAGCTTTAATCGAACCATATATCGGATATAAACTAATGTTAAATCTAATTCGCTCGTTCAATCATTTATGTACACCTTCATCTTCTAATATTCAAGTCAATACCTTTTGGAAAGCTCTATGTTTGAGGTACAACATATCATAAGTTCAGTTCCAAGTCTGTTTTAAGCCTTTAAAGCAAAATAACTGAACTAAAGCTAAAAACACATAATACGAGCTATCGGTCAGTGGTTACCTTCGTTTTTGCCAAATAGTCGGGAGTGAATCAGATTAGCCTTTTCGTTAACCGTACCTACCATTTATTATATCATTTTGAGTCAATACACTCTTCATTATTACCACTGTTTCGTTACAAATAACGTCTCATAGGAATGCTTCTTTGACCAATCATCATTACTAATATTTAGCACTAATTTTACTCCATCTTATTATGGTTGCCCTTCTAACACAAGATAGACAATTCGTTATGACTATTATTTTATAACTAAGTTCTCTCTGTCCAAAGACTATCTCTTTCGGTGTGTTTGTACCGTATTGGTACAATAGACTCAATTTGATAGCTTTGGTACTTAGCTCAGAAAAATGGTTACGTTTTATCAATTTCCTTTTTTATATATTTTATGTGCTGAGTTGAACAATCGTAGACATCAAAGTTGGCAAAGAGTTGAGCAACTTTAAACACCATAGGTGGCAAAGGATTATATACATTTTTTTATGTGTGTATTTTATTATATGTTTTTGTGTGTCCAAGCGCTTCTGGCCGAACCGTTTTATTAACAAACTTGAAAGTTAGCATCAGTACTCTGTTACACCCCTTCTAAAGATCTTTTTTTTACTTTTGGGGAAAAAGTTCTGACGTTTGATTTCGACGTGTTCATCATTAACATCTACGTTCTCCTGACAATTCTTCCCGTTTTCTATGTGCTGGTGTTTGTGTGTTCATTTGTATGTGTACAAGCGCTCCTGGCCATATCGTTTGGTCTACAGACTCTAAAATCTATATCAGTACTATTCGATACCCTTTCTCGAAGGATTTTGAAAAAAAAAATTTGTTGACAATTTGGGGACCTTGTTCTGATGAGTTTATCTGTCTGCTCGTTTCAGCACCCCTAACCATATAATTCTGTCGAAAGACTTGAGGATTGGTATTCGTATTTCAAAAGACCCCTTCATATGTATATATATATATATATATATATATATATATATATATATATATATATATATATATATATATATATATATATATATATCATGATATATATATATATATATCATGATAAGAAAGCTTTTTATCCTGGGGGGGCATTATTCTGACAGGTTCATTTATAACGTTTGGATTCTTTAAAATTTAGATGCTTTTAGATTCTTTTCTTCCTTTATTTTCGATGTTTCTTCTTTCAGTGGACAATGGCAGTGATGTCAAAAATAGAATTTATTCTGAACATATCTATTCTCCAACGTATTTTTTTTTCCATTTAATTTTGGCACTACAGTTTTTTACTTATCGACTGTGATGGCAACCTATATGTTTCCTATTACCTGCAAGATATTGTAATCTTTCTAAAGCTTTGTAAGTGGCATTCCTTGTTCGACTGTTTTGATGGACAAGGAAAATGTTCAGTGTAAATTGGATGCATTGAAGACAAGGCGTTTTATCGCCTCGGAACACTGAACATATGTCCAGGAGCCTCACGATTTCAATTTGAAAAATAAAGAATTAAGGTGAACATTATCAAATACCAGACAGAGAGGGAATACTCTAAATCTCTGCTTGCATTTGTGTTTAAATCAGACCTCAACTCTTCATTGAATCCATGTATTAAATAAGGTTCGGCACTACAGCCTGCAGGCGAGATCAAATACATTGCAATGCCCAGGAGGCCTCAAATATTCTTAAGACAGCCCTGCCTAGAGGTGTCCACGCACATTTTGATCTATTGGTTTGATGATCACGGTTGTATTTGGTGCCATAAAAGCCACTTTGACATCAAGTTGTAGATCGCCAAGATGTTATGGATGCCCAGGGGCATCATCAAAACTTTTAAGAATATTGTATGGTGTGTTATTATCTGACCAAAATTCTCCCAGCTCAGGAATCAAGAAGTGCACGGACAGTTCTTCAAATAATGCAGCACTGACCAATGCTTTTTTTTCTCAGTATAGCACTTGTGTCGTCAGAAGTTTATGAAAAAATTCCATCATTGTATCAGCGTCGTAAAAATAGCGACTGTTTTATAAATTATGGAAGGATCCTTTCCCTACTTCATAGATCGATTTGGTTGAGCGTTGCCATGCTTTTCTTCTAAGAGGTCTGTCCTGTGTCTTTCACACTTTTTACATTTGGTTGGTTTGAAGTCCCTGGAATACGGGAGGCGTTAGCAGCGGTTATAGGTTAGAAATGGGGGGAATTAATACGTACTAAACATACTGAAATTTCGAATAAAATGTCACGCTTTCTTTTTACAAGGCAACCAACCAACACACAGTGCGTATTATATAAGTTAGGTAGAATACGGAGATTTGACTGTTTTCTAACTCCTTTTAAAGCCATGTAGTTATCACAATGGTGAATGAAAAGATGAGTTTTGGCTGAAGCGAGCAACATTCCTACCAAGAAATAAAGTGGCGCGTTCTTTTCCTATCTTGTTGCTTGTGGCCTAGGGGCTTGATGAGGTGGGAAAAGGTCACCACTTACTCGCAGTATTAAGCTCGTTGTAGAGATTGGTCCCGTTGAATTCAAAGGCTTACAAAGAATAACAGGATCGCCAAGGAATTCCCTCTACATGATCCACAGTTGCTTACAACGTCTGGTATTCACTGGTGGTCACAAATCTAGGTATTGACCAGATTCGACATGGATATTTCTTGTCATGGGTCGTCGTGAGAGTGTTTTTAAAAATTTACTTCAGATGCCCTTAATGTGTTGTTTGTTTATGATTTAAAAGAGTTGGTCTTGTTACTGAAACTAAAGCTTTTATCGAGTGACGCTATACCACGAACTGAAGCAGGGTGAATCATTTTTTCTCTCCATTGTTTTTACCGAATGATCCATGATTTTCATTCATCTCTTTTCATGTACCCAAATGACTGTAAAATCAAACGTGTTCGTCACAGCAGCTATGTCATGAAAAATTCTATTCTACCAATATCCAATCTTCGATAGAACGTTTCCAAATGACCTTGATTTTGACGCTACGGCTGTTCAATTATTCTCTATGATAACGAGCTCTCGACTCTTTCCACATTTTCCTCACGCTTCCGCGAAGATTTCTCCGTAGTTGCCTCTCGGCAGCTTCGACAAATCTTATGGGGGATTGTCTTGCCTAATGTTGTGCAAATCTCATTAAAAATAATCCCGGCGTTATAATCCGTCTTGCAGAAAACATTCAGCTCTCTCATCAATCGATGGTTGTTCAGTCTATACTTCTTCAAGGCGACGACGTGATCACGTACGCACCTCGACGTTTTGCTTGATACTTGATTGCAATATACGGATGGGACCGTAAACGAAGAAAGAATGGACGTTTCGAGATGCCCTATTCAAAACCTGAGTTCATGAAATATAATACAACGGGTAAATCTTTATGGCATACTCTTAATATAACGATACAGTTTTGCAAATACTGATGGAGGCTAAATATCAAAATCATAACTCGAATGAGGTGGTATATGAACAACACTGCTGTTTTTAAATCCCCCAAACCGATACCTGCTAAAAAACCGATGATGTCGACAAGGAAAGTCCACATATAGTGCTATGGAATCTAGCTCTATGTAAAACATTATTATTCATAGATTAATTTCAATACCAGATGTTTATGCACCTCTACATTGGTGTATATATATATATATATATATATATATATATATATATATATATATATATATATATATATATATACACGATTGTGTGTGTGTTTGTATGATATGTTATATCACAATCGGTTTTTGATTTATTCAAAATGGCTGAATACCTTCTGGGCAGACTTCATATATATATATATATATATATATATACATATATATATATATATATATATATATATATATATATATATATATATATATGAATGTACATTGAAAATAGGTATTTGTTTAGCTGAAGCATTCAGTATGAAAAAACTTGTTGGACAACTATAACACTCTATGAATATGAACATTTGTTCTTTTGAGCGGAAACAAGAAAAAAATGAAAGATTTGAAAATGATCCTGTTTCCACTTAATTATATATGCATGCGTGTATGTGTGAGCACACAAGCTTATGCTTTTATAAACAAGAGGGAAAGGTAATTGAAACGTCCGTTTTACACTCTTTCTCTCTCTCTCTCTCTCTTTCTTTCTCTCTCTCTCTCTTATCCTTGGTCTTGATGCTTTCCGATCTCAATCTCTCTTTTTACCTCTCTTTCACTATGAATGTTCTCATCTTTGCCTCTCTCACAACGGTATCTAAAATTCTTACGTCTCCTAAGCATCAATTAGCACGCCAATTAACATTATCACCGTTTCCGGCCCACGCGTAATTTCAGCACCCCTCTTTCCCCCTCAGTGTTTTAACTAATAATAGCACTAGATATTCGTTGCCTGCTGATAAACTTACAGAGGCGTGAATCATACATTTCCAATTGATTTGTACGATCCTGTATCTCGACAACCGTTTGTTACATCTAATCGATAAAGTCAGAATATATATATATATATATATATATATATATATATATATATATATATATATATATATATTGCAATCAATATAAGTATCGTTGTAGATATGGCTAATATAAAGATAAGAATTACATTAATTTATTTCAAGACCATCAGTTTCTTGCAGGTCGCTGAAATCAGTCCATATTCGGCGGGTGAAATTCAGTTCAGTACTCATTATGACTGTCCACAATTCAAGAACATATTCATTCTTTCCTTTGATTTTACTGATAATACTGTCTCACTATCATCATTCATATATATGTTTATACATATGCGTATTTCTATGTGTGTGTATATATATATATATATATATATATATATATATATATTTATGTATATATGTAAATGTACATTTATATCTGAATTCATATACATATATATATATATATATATACATATACACACATGCTCATTTATATACACATATCCATGACTTTTCAACATGCAGATGCATTGAAGCAGCCCGTACATCCCAATGCAATGCAATAACACAAAGGTATGGTCATTTCCATATTGCAAACTCCCTAAATTCATTGATTTTAAAACAGATCAAAAATTGTTTAGTACAAAAACTAACTCTATTTATCGTAAGGACGGTTTCATTCAACATCACAGATTCAGATCATAAAACTTATTAGACGGGTCTCTGAATCTTGGCCTGATGTTTCAATGTCACGGCTTAACAATTTTTTAGAGAAGGATTTTATTTTTATTGACCCCCTCCTTTTCGTTTTTGTTTTTTTTAGATAATCACCTCAAACATGATATGTTGCTAAATGACGATAGTAACCAGACTGTTTATATGTAAGGATTGAACGAATCTATCTTTCTTTCATTGTTTCTTTTATACAGCTGTTTTTCCATCATTCACAAGCTTTTACTGCCTTGATTTATTCTTAATAAGTACCTCAGAGCTGAGACCTTGTGCTGATCTAAACCTTCTGGTGTTCCCGTTATAACGCTGGTATTAAGGTCTAAAAAGGCCAACCACATTATAACCTAGGGTTGACAATTGGCTCTTTTGGAACGGCACCTAGATATTTTGGGGGTAAATTTAACCCTCTTGGAGTTGGAAGAAAATGTTAAGGTCCCACACCTAACCACCTTATATCGTGAACCACGCTATAACAATCCGAGTTATAAGTCAGGAGCCCAGTGTTGCGCGTTGCCGACTCAAATAACCATGGTTTGAGTAAATAATGAAGGAGTAAAGAAAGAAAAATTGAAAAAAAAAATGCCAAATTCTAAATTGTTTTTTTTTTCTCAGTGTTAAAACTAGAACTGCGTTGAATTTAGCGCAAAGAGCACTATATTTGCAACTTCACCTGTTATCAACTCTGCTGGAATACATCTCTGAATTTTTGACATGGACACATAGCGTAGTGCTTACAGCACCAGATAAAATTACTGCAAAGTAATCTGATGGTTCTAGGTTCAATCCTACCGTGAGATAATATAATAATACAACTAACGCTAAGAGGGGAGTGCAGTCAATATACCCTCGTCGGATACATAAAGGGTTCGGTTCGTTACTTCCCCACACCTACCAGATGATACCTGATGAAGGCCGTAGAGTGCAACGGCTGAAACGTTGTATGAAAAACAACCAAGATGAGGATGGTCCGAATATCAATAGAAATAATTCTGCTGGAGTAGTTAATCGTAGGAAGATAGGAAGTTTCGTCGGAAGTATATTCTCCATTCCTGATTCACTCTGCTTACTTATATTCGTAGAATGACGATCTTGGAATGGCGATAAATGCAAATGAAACTAAGATGAAAGGAATACTAATAAAAAAAATCAAAGTTAATACGCACTCTTTGGGCATCTACGATTATCAGGAGCAGCAGCAGCAGCCTTCTCGCATCTGCCATTGGACAAAGACCTTTACCAAGATCTGCAAGATGGGCGTAGCGGAGCTAATACCTTCTGAAATTATCTCGTTCGTCACATCATCTTATACTTGACCGGTCACAGTTTTGCAATATCTAAGGATACACGTTTTAAGCTTGGATGTCCATCAGCTTTCTGGCATTCACACAACATGGCTAGCCCATCGCCATTTGATTTTCCCAATAGACATCCTTGACTCCAGTATTTTCTTAAGCAATATCATATCTGTTTGGGCGTCTCCGATCATCAACAATATTTATTACATTACTTTCGGCACCTCCAATCATCAACAATATCCATCGTGTCATTTTGGGCATATCTAATTATAAATGATATTCATCATGTCAATTTGGACATCTCCAATCATCAACGATATTCATCATGTACCTTTGGGCATCTCTTATTATTAACAATATTCGTTGTGTCTATTTGGCCAACACCGATCCTAAGCAATGATTATTGTGTCACCCTGGGCATCTCATATTATAAACAATGTTTATCATGTCTCTTCGGGCATCTCTGATTATAAACAATACATAATATCCCTCTTCGACAGATTCAAGCAAAGATATTGGTTTACGGTTTCAAACAACGCAATTACCTCGTCGCACTTATATATCACTGAGTTGATGGGTTGAACATTAGGTACTTAGAAATCTATCGTGAAATTAGTAAATAATAGCATCGTGTAATTAGTTATTAATAGTTTTGTGTTATTAGAAATTAATCGGTTGAGTCTTGGGTCTTCAACGATAAGACGCTTTTTGCTCTCTACGTGCGGATTCCGAACATCCAATATACTTAAATTGCTCTTTTGCTGGAGATGTGCCCAGTGTTCAGAATTACTGGGGTAGAGCCAGTCAGGCATTCATAATGACAGAGCGTTTAATCGGAGTTAAGCTTGTGTATGTTTATATTTTTTTGTGTGTGCATGTGTGTGAATCTGATACACAATCGCTTCGTGGAACACGAGCACTCCGTCAGAATATATAGAAATAACACTTATATTTTGGGATAAAACCGTATTTTTTCAATGTCACCTCCACTGCATTGTAGCCCAATGTCCAAGAAAACAATGATAAATATACAACGTGCGTATACATATATATATATATATATATATATATTTATCATTGTTCTCATTGTTCTCTTATATATATATATATATATATATATATATATATATATATATATATATATATATATATATATACATTCATTGTATATTTATCATTGTTCCCTTGCAGTTTGGGCTACAATATATATATATATATATATATATATATATATATATATATATATATACATTCATTGTATATTTATCATTGTTCCCTTGCAGTTTGGGCTACAATATATATATATATATATATATATATATATATATATATATATATATATATATATATATATGCAATGCTCTTCTGTTGGAATAGAGCATTCTGATGGAATTTAAGCTAAATAGATATATCGCTTGAATTCAACCTAACTGACCGTCTAGTTCCGTGGCTTAGCAGTAGGATACCGACCTCTTGGTCGGAAGCAAAAGTTCCAATCTTGCCTTGCGGTACTGGATGGTGTAATGGATTGCCTATAGCCACACATAGTGAATCCACATTCTATTATGTTGAATCGAGTGGTGGACGGAGAATATATATGCGTAAATATATATATCACTTAGATTCAACCTTACTGGTTGTCCAGTTCTGTTTAGTAGAGGGAGGATACCTCTGTGTCTGAAGCTAATGTTTCGATCCTACCTCGTGGTACTAAATTGGATATGGATAGTCTATAGTCGTTGTCATACAACGGAACAGCTGTCTGTGGATGACACAATTATATATATATATATATATATATATATATATATATATATATATATATATGGTTCCACATGGGAACTTTTAACACATACTCACACAGCACATACCACTGAAGATGGGAAGAATCGTGAAACAAGTCTGGACAATTTACATCTAAGGATTAATAAATCTTACCTCTAAACACTTTACTCCCGAGTCTCTCTCACTCTCTACAGTACACATTATATATATATATATATATATATATATATATATATATATATATATATATATATATATATATATATATATACAGTGCTTTCGATTCAAATGTATGCATAGTTTTTTGCATATCTGACACACAATCTCTTCGTGGAGACCGGGCGCTTCTTCGGAATCTATATCGGCTTAATCCTAGTGTATGGAACTCCCATGCCAAATAGGTAATTGAACGTTTCTGATAATCTATCGACGTTTCCATTTACGACCGAATCTCATGTATTCATCGGTTCTCACACGATCACCAAATTTGAGCAACGCCAAGCCTGGTCATTACCAAGACTGGTGACAAATTCGATGTGCCTTGTGCTGTAAGAAGTCTGGAATTATTCAAAGGGCTTCCTGTGGTGATCCTATAAACCCCCTCGAGAAAAAAACAAAAAACAAGTGATCTTTACACAACGCTTAATAATAGAAAACTAGGGCCGCCCCTACCCTAACCCCAGAAGCCTCTGACTGACCTAGCTGCGAGCAACAAAAAATCAATGGATGAATAAATATTCTGCATATCTGACATTCGATCTGTTTGCGAAACCCGTACGCTTCTTACGACTGTATTGGCTTAATCCTAATGTACTGAGCTTCCATACCAAATAGGCGGCTCAACGTTTCTGATAATCTATCGACTTTGAACTAATGCCGATCAGGAATTAGAAATAGCAAAGATGGGATAGCATTGGGAAGTTTTTCATTCGAGTATCTGCGACCAGCTACCAACATTGCAACCAGAAAGGTCAATAAAGTTTAGTTTTTTTTTGTTTTTTTTTCAGTTCTGATATTGATCCGTGTGGGGAGCTGGACTGGCTTCGTGATACCCACGATAGAAAGGTCTGGTGAATTTGGGAGAAGGTTTATGTCCTACAACGGGCGATAAAAGAATGATGATGATGTCTACAAAATTATTTTTCCGTTTTTTCCGACATCTCTCGAATTAACTATTTTTTTTTTAGCGGAAAGGATCCAATTTTCAATGTACCTTTAGCTGAATCAATCTTTTGATTGGTGTCTACTTTTTTTTTTCCCCTGAAATTTTGGACTTTGTTCATTGGTCAATGACCGACAACGAATCTCCATGAGACCCTCAAAAGAAGAAGAAATCAAGCAAAGAATCACACTAGGATGGCAAGCCTTTGGCAGAGCTAGCTCAACCTTCAAAAATGATAAGATCCCATTAATCCTAAAGAGAAAGGTGTTTAACCAATGCATCCTCCCAATAGTCACTTATGGAGCTGAAACATGGAACCTAACCAAGAGACAGACCTGTAAGCTGAGAACCATGCAACGTGCACATGAAAGAATAATGCAGGGCCTCACATGGGGAGACCACAAGACTGCGCAGTACATCCGAGAAAAGACAAGAGTTAGGGACATCATAGAATCCATTAAAAATCTCAAATGGCGGTGGGCTGGCTATGTTGCAAGAATGGTGGACAATCGATGGACATCGTGACTCACAACATGAATCCCCCGAGACCACATGCGGAACCTAAGCTGGCAAAATGTTAGATGGAGAGATGAGCTGGACAAGTTCAGGAAGTACTGGCTCCACAAAGCCCATGATAGGGAAGTGTGGCAAATCCTGGGGAAGGTCTATGTCCAACGACGGACACTAAAAGACTGATGATGATGAATGATGATGATCATTGCATACTACCAATAGAAGCTGCGTACATGAAAGTGTCTTCGGAGTGACTAACTGGACCTGGCTTGATTTGGTATCCGTTTTTTTTCTCTTTTAGTTTTTAGAAGAATAACTTTCGTTGAATTATTTATCCATATAAAACATTTGTCGCTGAAGATCAACGCCATCAAAACTGATGATGATGATGATGATGATGATGATGATGATGATGATGTAGGATTATAAAAGATGAAAAACGTAGAAGAAAAAAAAGAAAGAAAGAAAGAAAGAAAGAAAGAAAGAAAGGAAGAAAGAAAGAAAGCAGGGAAGAAAACAAGAAAGAAAGAAAGAAAGAAAGAAAGAAAGAAAGAAAGAAAGAAAGAAAGAAAGAAAATTGTAGAGAGAAAGAAAGAAAAAACTGGTAAATGAAATAAGATAGAAGTAGATGAAGACAGGAACCAGAACTGATAAATGAAAAAGAAGCTATAGATAGATGAGGAGATAGATATGGGGGAGAGTATAAAGAAAAGAAAGTAAGAAATAAAGGAGGAAAGTAAAACGAATGAAGCAATGTGAATTAACAAGAAAGTCAGAAACAACAAAAAAGTTGAGCGATTAATGCGAGAAGGAAATTCAGAAATGATCACAGAAATAAACGATAGGAAAAAAAAAGATAGTTGAACGAAAAAAATTATTTGATGAAAAGAAGGGATTAAAAAGGTGAAAGGTGAAATACGAAGGTGATAGAAGGATAAATGGGAGAGAAAAATAATTTAGAGTAGACAAGAAGGGTAAGAAAGAATGACAAAACTATGAAGGAAAGAGAGGGAAAAAAAGAAAGGAGAATAAACAGAACGGTGAGGAAAAAACAAACGAGGGATGTATATTTGTAAGAAAGAAAAAACCAGAGGGCAAAAATGAAGAAAAATACGAAAGAAAAAAGAAAGCGAGAGAAAAAAAAAGATATGTAAAAAATGTTTGGATGAAAAGAATATGATAATTAACTGACAAATTAGTAGAAGGAAAATGGCAAAAAATAGAAGAAGGGGAGACAAATGAAAACAAAGGAAGGAAAAAAGTGGAGGAGGACGTAAAGAAGACGGGAGTTTAATTTGATATGAAAACGAATGAATTTAGAAAAGAAGATTGTAAAGAGTGAAGAAGAAAAGACATTCAACTAAATGATCGGAACTGATGTTAAAAACAAAATAAAAAGGAGGGAAATGACAAAAAAGCAGAAGAGAAAGAACACAAAATTTCGAGAAAGGAAGAGAAGAACAGAGAAAAAGTACAACAATATAAAAACAATGGAAAATGACAGAAAACGGAAAGAAACATGAGAAAAAATACAGAAAGAAATAATGAAAGGAGGTCCGACAGCGAAATTAGAGATTTAGTTATGACAAAATGATAACAGTGGCTGAAAAACTAACGGAAACAAATATAAAAAAAGAAGAAAGAAAGATCCGGTGAAATGATAAAAAAAATGCAGTTTAAAAAAGATACAGTTTCAGAAAAAACGAAAAAGAAAGAAAGTAAGATAGTAAGAAAGGAAGGAAGAAAGAGAGAAAGAAAGTAAGATAGTAAGAAAGGAAGGAAGAAAGAGAGAAAGAAAAGAAGGAAGAAAGAAAGAAAGAAAGAAAGAAAGAAAGAAAGAAAGAAAGAAAGAAAAAGAGAATGAGTTAACTAAGTTATTGAAAATATAGTAAAAAAAACGAGAGCAACAAAGAAAAGGCGAAAGCGAGGAATGACAGAAAGAAAAAAGTCTACTGTTGAGGAGGTAGAAAGAACTAAGAAGACTGACACGAAAGACAAACGAAGCAAGATAGAAAACAGGGGGGGGGGGAGCATAAAACTCCGAACGATTCATCACCTTTCATCAACCATGATTGAAATTCGATTAAATCACGTGGGTGTAAGATTCTTTGTAGTGGGAATGTTTCTAACACCTCACCTTTTCTCACCCGTGAGAGAAGAGGATTTTTCATGGCGCAATTACGGAAATGTGTTTCTAATTCCCCCATTCAACTTTGTGCTCATTCCGTCAGAAGATTCGCTTCAAATTAGAGCCGGAATTTTAACGTTATCACAACAGGACTTTTTGTACGGCGAGGTGAGTGGCATCACTTCCAGTGCTTGTCAGCCACTAAGTCTACTTCGCATATTGCAAAGCTTCGAAGAAGCCAAGGAACTTGGGATATGTGCAGCCGAAAAAAGTACGTCTGTTGCCATAGCCAGCGTAAGGGTACTACTACCACTATATAACTTTTCATGTACTGCACTTTTTAGTAATAATGTGTTGAACAGCCATAACTACCAACATGATGAAAGGTTTTATCCCTTTATTTTCCTATATGTTTGTTTGTTAGTATTTTTGTGTACTCCGCTCATCATCCTAACCATCAGTATTCTATTGTCCGACGTTGGACATAGACTTTCCCTCCAAGAGTTCGCCACACCTCTCTATCGTGAGCGTCATGGTGCCAATAATTTCTTGACCTCTCCAGTTCGTCTTGCCATCTCATATTCTGCCTGCCTCATTTCTACGTTTGGTTTCTGAGGATCCACGTTGTGAGTCGTGATGTGTGTCGGTTGTCGGCCACTCTTCCAACATGACCAGCCCATTGCCATTTGAGCTTTCTAATTGTTCTTATGATGTGTCAGACTCCTGTTTTCCCCCTCATATACCGTGCTGTCTTGTGGTCTCTCCATGTGACGTTGAACATGATTCTCTCATGTGCATGTTGAATGATTCTCTGTTTGCAGATACTCCACAAGATTATTTCTAAAAAAAAAAGAAGCTTTTTCGATTATTTGGGGATCTTGCACTGACAGGTTCATAAATACCACCAAGATACTCCATCGTGTTTTCTACTCTATTTTAGATACTCCTAATGGAGGAAGCCTGTTACATTACAAGTAGAATTTACTCTGACCATATTTATTCATCGATGGACACTTTCACATGACTTCAGTTATCGAGATGTTACATGGTAGCGTACTCATGTAAGTGTCTAAGGCCAAAAACTCAAAAGTATGACCAGAGGCGACCGGATACTCTCTCTGTCAGTCTGTCTGTCTGCGTCTCTGTCTCTGTCACATACACAGATGGATTCTCAAAGATGGAATAATCTGTAGCCCGCTGGGCAGATTAGTTGCCCGGGCTTTTCGTAAAGCTATGGTTCTGAATGATACATTAAATTGAAAGTCAACAACTATGGTGTGTGAGATGATCTTTCTATGACTACGAACTATCATCACCGTTCTTGGGTTTGGGAACACTCAAAATGTTATCTTTCATCCATCGGTTGGGCGGTAGTTCAGTCCCAAAATTGTTTCTCAGCTGTTTCAAATCAGATTTACTTGAAACTCAGTGGGAAGATGCCCCTTGATAAGATGCTTCTCACTTTAAAAATCTTCCTTTCAGGGTCAGGTGATCTAGCGATAAAAGCGTTCAAACTATGTTTTAAAATCGATTTTCTCAGCTGTTTTTAGTCAGATTTACTTGAAACTGGATAAAAAAATATCCATCTCAGGGTCACGTAATCTTGCAATAATGGCGCTTGAATATTGTTTTAAAATTGATTATCAGTTGTTTTGAGTAAGATTTATTTGAGAGTTGAAAAGAAGGAGTTCCTTGATTCTTCTTGGCTAGATCTAATCTATTCAGGTTTGCGTGATATGTCGATAATGATGATTAATCTTTATATTGGACGCCTTGTTGAACTATTGGTTCTTGTTTTTCGTATACCAGATTCAGTACCAGAAATTGAAGATCAGATCTTTTTAATGCGACTTTATGTCCTGTACTTTTTTTTTGCGTATTTCTCCTTCTCAAAGTTTGTGAGACAGACTCAGCTTCTTACGTAGGGCTTAAACTCAATGCATTGTTTGATGTCTTATCTTTAGGGAACGTACAAGTATTGATTATGAGACACAAAGCTTCACTGTCTAAGAAATGTAAGATTTGATGTTTCTACGAGCATATACTTATATGTTATCTGTTCGGTATAGGCAAAAGACACGACACAATGTCTCTTTCAATGATATATCTACAACTCTAATACTGATAGAGTTAGAGCTACAATCGTACTATGCTAATACAATTAAAACTACAATCTTGATACAGTTAGAACTACTATCTTAATTATAATACAGTTACAGGTACAATCTTACAATACTAATACATTCGAAACTACAATCCCACAATACTAATACAGTTGGAACTAAAATCCTTCAATAATACAGTTAGAACTTCACTCTTACAATACTAATCAGATTACTGTTGGAACTACAATCCTACATTACTAATACTAATACAGTTTGGATTGCAAGCCAACAATACTAATACAGTCAAAACAACAATGCTACAATACTAATCAGAATACAGTTAAAACAACAATGCTGCTATACTAATCAAAATACTGTTAAAATACTGTTTGATCAGCGATTCCATGATATTGATCATAATACAGTTGGAACTACAATTACACTATACGAATACAGCTGAAACTACAAGCGTGCTATATAAATACGGCAACTACTCCATTACTGTCATGGAAAGGTTCCTGAAAGCCACTCAAACAATGTTACAAGTGTTACAGATAAAACCAATATATTTGTATCTGACCATCAAGAGTTGAAGATCCGACCAGGATCTAACCCACTAATAACGGCCAGCAAGTTTCAGGTTGTTCATCATTACCATGGGTGAGTGTTCTAAACCATACATAGATGTGTCCACTCATGTCTATTCTATCATATTCAGTCGTCCGTCCAACTTATAATAAACAAAAGAAATAGGGAGGACAGGAAGGGTGGTGTTATTATAAGGCATGCTGTCATTAAAAGGCATGATGACATTGAAAGGTGTGATGCGCTTAGATGAAATATATTCTAATCATTTCTTCTCACCAACTGCTGATAATTTCATAATACAAAAAAGACCAAAAATTGCCTAATCGCTTAAATATCCATTTACGATGTCCATTGAAGATGATGCTTGCAGAATATTCCATATTGCAATATTTTACAATTATGAGAATCAATTGAATGAACGAAAGACTACTTGCTCTTCTTCTGCTTCCTCCTCCTCCTTTTCCCTTCTCTTTTCTAATGCTGCTATAGATGGTGGATGCATCTTTGAACTTATGGTTCTTGTTAACCATTCGTTAATCCAAGAGGTAATACATTCATAATATCTGGATTTACATTTTTTTGGGAGGGGGGTGGTTAGAGATGAGAAAAACTGGATTCGTTTACTGGGAAGAGTGCATAACTTGAAATGGTGGGTTTGAAGTAATTCCTTCTGCAAATTATCACCCCCCTCCAAATTCATTGAAAGAGCCTGGGGTTACGACCAGTGAACCAAGAAAACTGCTCAGCATCATGAGAGCTGATTCCTCATTGCTGGTCTACGATAATTACGCATTGCCATAAATTTAAGAATTTAGTAAACTTACAATAAAAAAAAGAAATGATAAAAATGAAAATGATATCTGTACCTAACATCAATGTATCGCAATTGCTTGGGTGTGTACCAGATCTAATTATCTAAAAAAAAAAATTCTCCAGAAAAAAAAGAGAAGATCTTTTATCTAAAATTATCTGAAAACAATACCAGCACAAGATTTGAGCAATATGGTCATTTGGGGCCAACAAAAAGATTAAAAAAAAGCCTTTTTTGAGAAAAGATACAACGATATTTTAGATACTACATAGCAGTGTACTCAGGAAAATTTTCAAAGTTGTAGGAGCTAAGCTGATTGGTCGAGCAGGACATGTTGACGCTACGGTAATAATACTACTTAAAAATCAATACTCTTTGACAATACTTCATCTGATGAAAAATAGATCTGGATACACCCATTTGCGTCCTTTCTGTTCCTTTAGACACAAGTGCGAATTTCCACCAAACAGCATAGGGCTGTTGAGTTCATTACTCCAGATTAGTGTCTTGGCACTCATTCCAGCTGTTACTATGAAGTGACGTTTTTTTGTACCTTATTTATTAACACGGCTTTTCCTTTTTTTTCCCTTCTTCCTTTGTCCCCCCTCTCTCTCTCTCTCTCTATTTCTGTCTTTGTTCCTTCTATTTCCCTCTCTTTCCTCGTGCCTCATCTCTCCCCCCTTTCCCTGTCCTTTCTCACTATCATATTTCTTTTGTTTCTCTGATATGCTCACAGCCATTTCTCACTTTTTACGCTTCCTTTCTGTCTTGGCCTTTTTAGCATTTTTTAAAATTCATTTCTGATTCCTTCTTTGGTTCAGTTTATCTATCTTCCTTCCATTCCTTCATAAACCTTTCTCCGTCTCTTTTTCTGTCTCTCTCCCTCCCCCCTCTCTCTCTCTCCTATAGTTTTTCAAACCTTAGCTCATTCTTTTTTCTCATTCATCTTTAATAGCAACATTTAACCATTAAACCATTTTCCTTCCTAACTCCTTCTATCAACGTTCCTCTTACCTTCCACTTCGTTTTTTTCTTTTTTCAGTATATTTTTTCAGTTTTTAGCTATTTATTGATCTCTTATTCATTTTCTCCGTTCTGGCCCTGCTGTTTTCTTTCTCTTTTTCTTTCTTTCATTTTTCACGTTTTGCGTAATTTCTGTCTTTACTACATCGGCATCCAATAATTTTGTATGTTCTCTTCTTTCTCTTGTCTATTTTTTTTCCAAGTTTCTTTCGTCATCATTTCTCCTAGTTCTTTCTTACTCTTCCTCTTCTTTTCATTCTTCCTATCTTTCTCTTGCTTCAGTTATCTTTCACTTGTTCTTCTGCATGTGTTGATCACTATGGTCTGTCTCCTAATCCTTCTTATATATTATCTATCTCTATTTACCTCTTCACACAACGTTTGGGGGGGACATGTATTCACTCGAATTCGTCTCTTTCTCTGTCAACACGATATCCCAGCAAGATCTCCATAGATTTCAATGACGTTTTTTTGGGGGAACGGTGGACCATAGGCTAAAGAATAGGTGATTGAATTCTGGGACAGATCTCAAAATATGCTTTCGGTTAAGAGATATTTGATCATTCAACAGAAAAAAGCTTTAAAATTATCACTTAGTAAAAAGGCTAAGATAATATTTTAAACAGAAATGAATAAATAAATATTTGTAAATTCAAAGTCCTGTCATATGTTGAACAATCGTACCAGCAAAGATGGCGAGATATTCTAACCTTTTTTTTTAACATGCGCAAGTTTTTCTTTGTTCAGCTGCTTCTCGTTATACTGTTTCGCCTGCAGGCTTGGATGTTTGCATCAGTACTCCACTACAACTTATCTAAGGATGTATTTCAGCTCTTCCTGTTTTGACTGGGAGCTTACTCTAGTGAGTTCATGCATAGAACCTATACGTTTTTTATTCCTCTATTTTAGATGCCCTTCAGTAGAAACACCTGTGATGTCTCAATAGAATCTATTCTGACCGTATCTATTCTCCAATGGATTTTTCTTTTTCGCGACATTAAATTCTTACGCTAAGGCTGTTCAATTATTGACTCTGATGGCGACTTATATGCGTCTTATTACTTGCAAAATATGGTAATCTTTCTGAAACTTTGATCAGAAGCTTCAATAGACAGGCCGAATGTTCTGCGTCGAATCTATGTATCGAAGACAAGAGCGTCTCATCACCCGGGAGAACTGAACATTTGTCTAGGGGCCTTACGATTCAAATTTGGGAAAATAAAATCCAAGGTTTACGTTATTAAATACCAGACAGAGATAAGCTCTTTTAACACCTCGCTAGAATTTGCGTTTAAATCAATTCTAGACTCTTTATTGAATCTATGTATTAGATAAGGTCCGGCACTATGGTCTGCAGACTAAATCGAGTAAATTGCTTTGCTCAGGGGACTCAAATATTCCCAAGACAGTCCTGCCTGGAGAAGTCCACAACAGTTTGATCTATTGGTTTGATGATAGTAGTTGTATTTTGTGCCATTAAAGCTACTATAACATCGATATATAGATCGCTTAGCTGTTGAGGATACCCTTGGGTCTCATCCGAAATTCTAAGAATTTTAGATCGTATGTAATTATCCAAGCAATATCTTTTCAGCCAAAGAATGAAAAAGTGCACAAACTGTTCTTTAAATAATGCAGCAAAGATCAATGCTTTTTTAACTATATTACCTGTGTTGTCAAAAATGCGTATTTTTTTTTTATTACAGTAACAGCGTCTTAAAAAATGGCGACGGTTTTATTAATTATAGATAGTTTTATTTTTCAACAAATGGAATATGTTTTATTAGGAAGTACTGTTTCTCCTTTTCACACTTTATAGATTGATTTGGTTGAGCGTTGCCACGCTTCTCTCCCAAGAGGCCTAGCCTGTCTATTTGACACCTTTTGCATTTGATAGGTTCAAAGTCACCAGTAGATGGGAGGCATGGGTAACGGTTACAGGTTAGAAAGGGAGAAAAAAGAAAGTAGTACGTAAGGGACGTGGTTAAATTGGGGAAAAAAGACGCCATACTTTATTTTCCGAGACAGGTTAACCAACCAATCAACCGATTAATACACGTAGTGTACCATACAACTTAAATAAATTACAGGGAGAGTTTGATTATAAACTCCTTTTTTAAAGTCTTACGGTTATCACAATGGTAAATAAAATAAAAAATTTCAGCTTTAAACTAGCAATGTTAGTCTCAGCAGTTCAAATGTTGCTATATATCATTCCAATTTGGTGTTTCGTTAGTGTAGGGCATTTGCACAGGTGTGCACTCTCTGGGTACATTTTTTAGTTTTGTCTTTTTCTCTCCTTTGTCCCTCTTCCTGTTCTTATATGCCTAAATGCTGTTTTGGAGATGCCCTTTGCCTGAACCCTAACCTAAAATCAATTAATCTTTTTACCGAGCAGCCGTGTCGCTGTAAACCTTAATCTTTCAACAACAATTTAACTGGGCATGCTTTATGCAGCACGACTGCAATTGTTACTCAAGAGTTGTCTTTTACGTAAACAGCTTGTAGCGAACGCAAACACTGTAGTCACAGAAGCTCACAAGATTTACTTCCCTTATTTTCAGGGAAATCTTAAATTTTTGAGAATAATTATCTGAATTATAGCTATATGAATTTGGAAAGTTTAAACAGAGAAATCATAGCCAAAATATTCACTGTATATTAATATATTGTAAATATGTAATCGTGTGGAACACTTTTCATTATTTATAAGAAAATGAGAAAAATATTGACGAGGATGGTCGATGGTGAAATTGACTCTTTCTTGATTTTAGTTTCAGTTAAGTTTATCATTCAGGTAGTATTAGCCATTAGAAGATAGTGAGCAACATAACGTTTTGGAAATTATTTATTTGCAAAATTACTTGAATTTCGCCCGTTGAAGTCACTTTTTGGTGAACAACTAAAATTAATAAACAATATTGTTGGGTCGAGAGCAATTTCAGTGATTTTTCTGAGAAGACATTACAGTCGTACGTGAAGGGAAAAATCTAAGAAGATACTGTTTAATTTTTTCAAAGCAATATACTTTCATTTTTTTAAGTTGTGATTGCGAAATATCTGAACTACGAAATTTGATTTCAAGACTTGTCCTTATTGAAACACACATGACGTGTTGGCTGGGGAAGGAGGGAGGTGAAGAGGTCGGTGTAGCGAGTAAGACAATAAAGACGCTAACTTTCTAGATTTTACATGTCTATGAACGGATATCTAATTTATATTTTCATTCAAAACCAACTGCGATATTGTGCGGATATATAAAAAACTTGAAATAACTTTCAATCAAAGGAAAATTACTGGATTGACAAAAGTTATGCCTTTAATTGGTGCGGTAAAATTTCGGAAAATTTATCAAAAAATGCATTTTTAGTTCGAGTGTATATATCCTAATACTTCCTCCACGCCACACTGATACACACAAAAGCAAATAAGCTAACACACGCACTCTGTTTTAGACCGGTTGAGGTCCGTGCACAACCAGAAGGCTAAGAACAACTGTGTGCTGTAACATGAATAATGTTCACCTTTCCCTAACTATGCAATCGCACGCAGGCTACTACTTGAAAATACTTGGTAATCCAAGTATTTATCCGAGAAACACGAGTTATTTACAACATATCATTGTGTATGAATCAAATTCAATAATATACTTATGATATATAATAATATAACACAATTTATAATTTTTTCTGTCCGATCATATATATCCATTCGTTAGTGATATAATTCCCTGCGATGGAAGAAACAAAAAGAGCAGATATAGACCGTGAATGAACAAAATGCTAATTTGGATTCATAGCAGTTATCTGGGCATCTGCATTACCGGCGCCACTTTATCTCAATGGTAAGAGCAATACTACGTTGAAGCAGCAACCCTATCGGTTGCATGTTAGATCTCTGCAGCAGCCGCATTTTCTTTAATTGTTTATTCTATCAACGTTGTGTACACCAGATGATATTTTCACCGTGTAATAACGAGAGATCATTTCGAAAATACAATATAACGCAATTTATAATTGTCTCTATTTGATAATGTATCCATTTCTTGATAATATATTTTTGTGTATGAGTAAAGTTTTCAGGATTGAATTTTAAGGAAAAAAGTGTCCTTAAATTATAGATTCTCAACAATTTTAGTATTGATACATTCAAATCTATGAAGGATATTTCAGCAATACTAATAACCTTACCAACTTGCAGCTGTTGACTTTATCGTTCTATGCATTTAAAAGTTGAGAGAGGCGTCATTGTGCAGACCCACTCTCACCCGTTGCATTTTGCTCCGCCAGGTATTGAAGAAGCTCTAGTTGGGATAATGTTAAGGTCAGGGTAAGCATTACGGAATACTGGGAGTAAAAAAAAAAATCCAAGCTGTTGCTTGGGGCACGAAGCTATTCATTCAGTCTGTTTGACATTTGCACGGTCTTCAGATTGTGATCAACAACTCATTGAAATGGGATAAGAAGTAGCAAGTTGGATGGGTGTGTTTGTTGGGGCAGGGAAGGGGCCCCTGCATGGGGTACGAGTGACGTGGCAATTTGTGAAACCAATAACAATATTGAATAGAAATAGCAGCGTGAACAATAGGATTTAAGGATATAAAAAGAATATGACCAAAATAGAAACAAACAAAAATGCTTGAAAAAAAAACAAAAAAACAAACAAACAAGCGTTGTCAAACCCAGGTTCGAACCCATGGTTTACATTATTATTTTTTTTTTTTCTGTTTTTACTTTCAGTAAAAATAACTATCCTTAACAAAACATCAACGATTCCTCACTGTGTTTTTTGATTTTACCACCCACTGATTAGAAGTCGTGTATATTAGCAAGCAAGTTAAACTGACAAGTCTTGATTATCTGCTAATATTTATGTTAGAAATGCGCAAGGGTTTATATCTTTCTAATGAATAGATGAATAAATACAACAAGAAAATTACAAGCCCGTACCGTGAAATTGTGACCAACTGATAAGGAGGAGGGTGTCTTACCGCCTGGGCTAAATTAGCAAGTCTGACTGATCTACAAAATTTATATTAGAGATACGTAAGTGATCATTTCATTGTAACTCATAAATAGATGTATTTATAGTAAAGATGTCTTTTGATCTCTCCATGTGAGGTTGAGTATAATTCTCTCATGTGCATGCTGCATGCTCTGCAGTGTACAGGTCAGTCTCTTGGTTAGGTTCCATGTTTCAGCTCCGTAGATGACTATAGGAGGATGCATTAATTGTATACTCTCCTTTTCAACAATAATTGGATCTTCTTGCTTTCGGAGCTTGAGCCTGGTCTACCGAGGGCTGGCCACCAGAGAGTGATTTTTCGCTTGATTTCTTCTTCCTTCATGGGTTTCATAGAGATTTGTTGTCCTAGGTAGATGTAATGGTGTACTGTCTCTAGTTTTATATCGATTTTGACGGTTGTGCTTTTATTCTCGACAGGGTCGTTACGCAGAAGTTCATGTGTTGACCGACTTGCTCTCTCCATTTAGTTCATGTAGAATTAATTGGAGTTCGTGTAGGTTCTTTGCGAAAAAGTTCAAATCACCTGCAACTCTGAGGATGCTCAGATATTCGCTTGAGCTAAGAGGGCTCAGAGTCTTCATGTCGCCAAATAAAGGAGTAGCAGTAACTTTCTATATCTTGCAATACTCTGACGTATACAGGGTCTACACCTTGTACAGCTGTATCCTTTATGACCATTGGAATTTCCACAAGGTCAAAAGCCATCTATAAATGCTAGAGAGAATGGAATTTCGTGTTCTGCTGATTTTTTTCTTTCAGTTGATTAGTTGAATGGAGGTTGTTCAAGGTAGAGTCCTTCCTTCTAAAGCCAGCTTGTTTCCGTGTTTGGTTTCCATCTAGCGTTTTAGTGATCCGTGTAGTGGTAGTTTCTCTCCGAGAAGTTGTTATTTTGCTGTGGAATTCGTAGATGTTGCTGTTGGTGTCGTGTCTTGGGTAAAGATTTTTTGTCTGTGCTTCAATTCTAGCTTGAAGGGTTGACTGAGCTCTCTTGGTACCTTAAGCGGTTTCTGTTTGTCATGGAACATTTTTCTGCCTTCTTTATTGGTGTTTATTTGCATCTTACATCTATCCATTCTGTGATTTCTTCCTATGCTAACTTGGTTTAGGACTTGGATGTCTTTGATGGTGTCGCTTTTCTTCGTTAGGATGGAGTTTATTCCGTTCCTGGCTTGGTGGTTGGGGCTCCTCCAAGTCCATTTTCTATTGGGTTTCATGTATTCATGATTTTTAATCCGTTACCCGTTGCAAAGTTTAAAAGATCTTCACCTCTCTCGTCCTGTATTTTGAATCCGAACTCCCGAATGCATCATTCATTTCCTTGTCCTTCCTGTGCGTTGAAGTTTCCGATGATGACATTGAAGTGTTTTTAAATATCTTACTGTAAGGAGTTCAAGTCAGCATAGAACTTGTCTATTTCTTCTTCGGTTGATTGCGAGATAGGAGCGTGAACTTGAATGATATATAATTTGTAACTCTTTGAGAGTTGTATGGTGACGCTGGCCATGCGGTCTGGAATAGGTCTGAAGCCTACCTCATCTTCTTTGAGGTGTTTATTGATGAGAAAGCCTACTCAACTTTCTTTTACTTCCCCTTCTTCCGTAGTTTTTTTTTATAAAGAAGGTGTTCCCTATTCAGTTTTATTAGTTCTTCTCCTGGTCGTATCATTTCACTTATGCCAATAATGCCCCATTTGATGATTTCGATTTCCTTCTCTTGGTCAGTTCGGTAAGCGTCTGTTGATACACACACACGAACGGGAAGGCTCTTCCAAAGGGGAATTTGTCCCTGAAAGAAAACTGCTTAACCGTATACATAGCTTTCATGATATCTTTCTACAGAGTCTAATAGTGAGTAATCACACTGGCTCATATAGAATAGCAACGGAAATTAGTAAGTACTACATCTGGTTTGCATAAGTTCTTCCAATTCTCGGAAATTTTGGGTAGCATATTTAACTTGAAAAGATCTCAACCTCTTATTTACTCATTCACCCTATGGTCAATGTATCAGAATTCTGTTTCTCTCAACCTGCGAAGATGGTCTCATTTAAAAAAGTGTATTATAGAATTGTAGCTAGTAGATTGATATTCCAAAAATGTGAATCTGCTAATCTGAGGTCCTAATTAAGTCTTTGACACGAGAACCCTAAAATCTTGCCCCATTTTAGAACTTCCCACCTTCATCTTGACTTTCAGATTCTTTTTATAATAACTTTAAATCAGAATATTATTCTGTGGCAACGAAGGATAAATTTGCAAGAAAAAGTCTATTTTATGCATAAAACACATGAAGGCCGGACATCCCCCCCATTTTTTTTTTTTGGATCAATACCTTCCAACTGGTTTTACAATCTGCTCTCTCAATCTTGCAACTGTCGAACATCGGATGTCAGTCTGTAGATCTTCGTTAAACTGACAAGTTTCGACTTGCTGATAAAGTAGGCGAGAAGAAATAGATAGCCTGTCTTATCGATGCAGCCAAGTTGATAAACGACCGTTACGGTTTGTTCGGGTGTAGATAGCTGCTTGGACAAGGGTTGTGTTCGAGAATACGCGATTATTCGAGAACATTTCGTAAAACCAATCATTGGTGTACGGAAAACTCAAAAGAAGAAGAAAAAAAAAGAGAAGATAACTTCCGTGACAAAATAGATTTCGTGCAAGATCTTGTCCAGATCGATACTATGTCCAACTCCAGAGATGCACTCCTAAAGTTGATAAGATTTTCATTCTGTTTCTGTTTGTTGGTTTGTGATACCCAATCAATCAGAAAATGTTTTGTAGCTATACAACACTTGGAAATTCGTAAAGAATCCGGATGATTAGCAGCTCAAGTCCAAGTTCTGCTTCCGTACTCAGCCAAATATCGTAGTATATAATCATTATCATCATCATCAGTCTTTTAATATCCATCGTTGGACATAGACCTTCCCCAGGATTTGCCACACTTCCCAATCATAGCCAGAACTTTCTGAATTTGTCTAGCTCGTCTCTCCATCTAATATTCTTCCGGCCTCGGTTCCGCATGTGATCTCGCAGGATCCATGTCGTGAGTCGTGATGTCCATCGGTTGTCCAACATTAGTGAAACATGGCCAGCCGACTGCAGTTTGAGTTTTTTAATGGATTCTATGGTATCCATGACTTGTCTTTTCCCAGATGTACTGTGCTGTCTTGTGGTCTCTCCATGTGAGGCCCAGCATGTTTTTCTTATGTGCACGTTGCATAGTTCTGAATTTGCAGATCTGTCTCTTGGTTAAGCTCCATGTTTCAGCTCCATTAGTGACTATTGGGATGATGCATTGGTTATACACCCTTCTTTTTAAGATTGATTGGATCTCATGATTTTTAAAGGTTAAACTTGTTCTGCCAAAGGCTTTACATCCTAATGTGATTCCTCACTTGATTTCTTCTTTTGAGGATCTCATTGGGTCCGGACAACATCACTATCGACCTAGTCCGAAAGCAGGAAAAATCATCACTAAGAAACTGGCTGTCGTTTTCAATTCGTCTCTAAAACATTGTAGTGTATAAATAATACCAATTTGTCGAGGGAGATAACGATTAGTTGCTGATTATAGAGTAATCGCCTTTATTTGTCTTCATTCGCGTATCTATTGGCAAATGCATAAAAATCTGGCTGCAATCGGACCTATGGATTTTTTTATCTGGTCCCATCAGATGGTATGGTTTTTATCTTGCGATATATATATATATATATATATATATATATATATATATATATATCGCAAGATAAAAACCATATATATATATATATATATATATATATATATATATGTGTGTGTGTGTGTGTGTGTATGTATATATATATAAAAAGAGCATAGATTTCATTCAAAACGGGATTTTATTCCAAATTTTACTTCCAAAGCAAAGCATTATAGGAAATCTATTTTCTACGGAAACCTTTTAACCACTGAAAGGCGCACACACACACACACACACACACACATACACACACATGCATACACACGCATATACACACGCATACACGCACATACACACATACATACACGCACATACACACATGCACCACGCTACTGGAGATAGGATCACCTCCTGGAACATAAACAGCACAACAATTAATTCATTAATGAATTAAAGTAATTGATAAAGAAATTCTCCACATGCTCTTACTCTCAAGTCTGTCTCAATTCCTACTATTCACACACACACATCATTCATACATATATTTATATATATATATATATATATATATATATATATACATATATATACATATATGTATAACCTAAGTTACTTCAGTTATCCCTTTGTTCCAATGATACGTAGTATAAAGTCATTCCAATGTACAATCATCAGCAGCGTTTCCCACTTTGAATAATTTAATAGAGTAACAATATTCTATGTCTACATGTCAATCAATAACCTAAACCTCTCAAAATATGGCCCCCCAAAAGTCAAAATAGCCTTTTTTCCAAATTGGAAGCAAAACAAGGAGTCTAAGGGACTATTGATACAAATTTTCAATTCTGTACACAAAACAGTATAGCCAGGAACGTTGAAGCACAGAAATGCTCGTATAGGTAAAAAATGATAGAACCCATCCACACCCCTTCAGTGTTTACGGTTGTTCAATAGATTCGTGTTTTGTTACCTATATAAGTCTCCAGTGGGTCAATTGATAGTCAGACAGGCCGATAGAAAATGAAAAAAAAAAAAAATTCCCCCAAAATGTATGAAATCTTTTCTGTCTTTATTGCGTCCATCTGTTTTCAGTCAGTAATTATTTTCCCGCCGTGGGCGGCCATTTTGATCATTTTCCCTTTTTGAGTCGATTTTGTCTGGTTTATTTCTGTTACTTTTATTTACGTTTTCTTTCATGTAAGTCTCTCTCCGCCCATAATAATGGTTTTTGTTTCATACTGCTTTAATCTGACGTTATTAACAAGCATATTGATTTTTATGTCGTATTCAAACCCTTCTCTATATATATATATATATATATATATATATATATATATATATATATATATAATGTAAATTTGTAATAATGAAAAAGGACACATTTTTGTCAATATATATATATATATATATATATATATATATATATATATATATATATATATATATATATATATATATATATATCGAAGTCTGTCCATCTGTTCCACTTTGAAAGCCATGATCTTGTATGTAGGAAACTGAAATACTGTGTCCACGGTGGAGAACATAAGTCGTAGGAATTTCTAAAGGTTGTACAGGCTAATTTAATTTTCAATAAAACTATTAATTTAAACTGGATCCTGCCTCTCCTGTTCCAAAAGTTTTAAATTAGAGGGCTCAGATCTAATAGGACCAAACATCTCGCTGCCTTTTTAGGGAAACAGACGGGACGAAAAATTTTTTATCCATAAATAAATCTTTTCATCAAGTTATATTGAACAAAATATAATATTTCTTATTTTTATTTTTAAATTTGAAGCAATTTTTTATACTCTGGTATTCTTATCATGGATACTGTTCCTGTCAATTCGTTCGATGTATCTGTTTATTTAAATTTTTCCCCTATTGACATATTCAGTCACCGGATTTTCGTTTTATAAATTACAGGTGCAAGTTGTCTGAATTTTTAAAAGGAAAGAGATATTCATATATCCATGTTTTAAACATCGTTACATAAGAAAGATTTTAGTGTTTAATGCAGATTCCTCATTTTCAAAATTCAGGTCAGTCTAGCATCAACCATTGCACGTGGTAGGGTAAAATTATTACTCCATAGAGGTATTCAAACAAAGAGTATAACTTTTAAAAAATTCTTTCTAGTACGGATCCATTTTTAACATTTCTGTTGATTTATTTGATTTAAAGGCTTTCTTTTTCTCTACAATTTTTCACTATGGATTGTTTGGTAAAAGAATATCCCATTTAAAAATTACGGTCGGTCTAGCATAGTTGACTACACGTGATAGGATAGTATTATTATTAATTTATAGAAAAAATTTACAAAGAGAAAAACACTCTTTTTATGTATTTTTTTAGAAACAGTTTTTTTCTATGTGTTCAGTGTTTACATCATTTGTATACGCAATAAAAAAACACACTACACCAGACATCACTGCATGAAGACGTTGGAAACTTTCCACATGAAATGCAGAACTTTTTGCTGTAAAGAATAATACTTAACATTATACAATTTTCCGTTCCTGTTTGTTTTTACAATTATTTTAAGAGGTAAAATGTTGCTATTTCATTCTTTGGATGATTACAACAACATTTGCTGCAGCTATATTGCCGTAACAAATGTATATGATACTCATCCACTTTGAACTATTGTATTACAATTGTAGATAGCTCATAACATTGCAGATACTTGAGAGACCAGGCAACGCCCTGTATTTCTGCTAATATATATATATATATATATATATATATATATATATATATATATATATATATAATATGAACTGTAAAGAGTGAGACGGACTCAGGAGTAAAGTGTTTTGAGGTAAGGTTTATTTATCCATAGATGTTAAGGGTTCAGACATGTTTCAGGATTTATTCCCATCTTCAGTGGTATGTGCTGTGTGAGTATTTGTTTTTAGGGTTTAAAGTTTCCATGTGGAATCAGAGTCCACTATCAAGAGCTTTGCCTTGTGGGTAAAATATTCTATAAAGGCTGCTGGAGGTAGGCATCCTCCTGTGTGAGAGGAAGTCCATCTACACACACACACACACACACACACACACATATATATATATATATATAAATATATTTTTAAATGTATATATATATATATATATATATATATATATATATATATATATATATATATATATAAGTGTGTGTGTAAACAATTCTTATCCAAAACAATATGTAAAATTCACATTCCCCTCCCGCAATTTGTAAACACAGCCAACTGACTGTCAGGATGCTGTCTTACTGATTGGGCTAAACTGAAAAAAGTCCCACACATCAACAGAAATATATCATATTGATTCGAATGAATTAATACATTTATACAATAAACATGTTTTATGACAATTTTTCAATCATATATGTGTGTGAATTCACAATACACAAAAGTGCAGTAATTGTCTACAGTTGGAATAGAAGCTAGAATGGACTTTGATCTCTTGCCAGGTATATACATATATATATATATATATATATATATATATATATATATATATATATAGTATTTCGCCTGATGAGGCCCGGAGAGGGCAGAAACATGAAGTAGTTTGTGTAGCGAATCTGCACTCTACTATTTATTTCCAGCTCTACACTAAAACAACTTAGCTTCAAGAATAAAAAGTTGAATGTATCGAGCATTCTATGAAATAAATCCATCACATATCAGAAGTGGCTCTATATTATCAATATATTATCATATCATGTTATAATGCTAGCCTGATCTGTACCACACACACACACACACACACACACACACACACATATATATATATATATATATATATATATATATATAGATATATAGATATATAGATATATATTGACTGGGTGTGTGCATAGTGTGTTTGTCCGTCTGGGAGGCGTTTCTAACGAGGTTATTGATTTTCATGAAATATACTTTTATTGTTCCCACTCATTATCCGTCTGTAACAATATTTTTCAAGTTTATCATTTTGGGAAAGCCCATTATGTGAGACCAGTAGTGTGGAAAGGTACTATTCAGGTTTTGAACTGATCGTCAATGTATTACCTAAGTTTTTGATATCAATAAATGGCAAAACTACTTTAGAAAAACTCACAGCTTGGTTCATATCTGACTCAGAGTCACAAGGACCAACTCCACTCCCCCTATGTCGCAGCAAGATGGCCCCTCATTTTTGATTAACAGATAACGATACACAAAAACGCTGGGCTATGATTCTGTATATTTTCATGCCCGATGGCACCCTTAAAAAAAAAAGGCATTCAGGTTTATAAAATCCAAATTTCTGAAATTCAATTGCAAAAACAAAATCTGAACAAATCTCCAAAGTGTCCCCTTTCAAGGATTCAAATTAATTTTTAGATCTCACTTCATCTCTCTGTAATACGCACTGGCAAGATTTCTGGCACAAGAAGGCAGGTGACTTAGCCTTGGGACCAAAATAATCGAAAATTGCTTTGGCTTCAAATAAAAGCCTTTGGTCTGACGAACATCGGAGTCCTGGTTTCCCCTGGTTTCCCCTAACATTCAAAGACTTTTCCGGAGAATTGTAGAATCGGTTAAAACATTGTTTTAATAACAGGAGCAATAAAAGAGACTTCACTTATCTGAAGAGTTTTATGTATATACATTTAATAAGACTTTGTTTAAAATGAAATTATTTAGTGCAACGCTCTCTTTCATGTTTATATCCCTTCCATTCTGTCTTTAGTTCTTCCAACTCCTAAAAGGAGTAAGACAAGGCGATTCAATCCCACCCGAACTCTTCACAGCCTACCTCCAAATGATCTCCTGTAACCTGGGCTGGGGAAATTGAGAAATAAAAAAAAGATGGCGAATATCTGAGTAACTTCAGATTTGCAGCCGACTGCGTACTTTTTGCAGAGAACGTATACAACTTTCAACTAATGCAAGATGAACTAAACGATGAATGCAAATGAGTTAGTTGCAAGAATGAAGGACAACCGATGGACATCACGATTCACAACATTGATCCCTAGAGACCACATACGAAACCGAGACCGACAGAATACAAGATGGAAGGATGAACTAGACAAATCCTGAAAGTACTGACTCCGCGACGCCCATGATAGAGAAATGTTGCAGATCCTGGGGAAGCTCTATATCCCACGACGGACGTTAAAAGAATGATGATGATGATGATGATGATGATGATGATGATGATGATAGTGGTGGTGGTGGTGGTGATGGTGGTGATAATGTTTCACAATTA
>OY735224.1:34053183-34075683 GCA_963457665.1 Thysanoteuthis rhombus
CTTTGTTGAAGGCTAATTCAACGAATGGGAGGCGAATGCTCATGATTGTTCCAGATACAGCCTTGTGCCAGACTAAAAAGAAACCTTACTTTCACTCTGATCATATGCATGGGACACTCTTTCCTACTTGGTGCCTACCGAAACGCTAAAGTCAGGGAGACAGCTTCCTCAACATGCACCACTAATAGCATTTACCCGGATGGATCCCCAGAGACCACATGCAAAAACCGAGGCCTGCAAAATACAAGATGGAGGGAGATGAACTAGACGAATTCAGAAAATACTGGCTCCGCAGCGCCCATGATAGAAAAATGTGGCTGATCCTGAGGGGGGGGGTCCATGTCCAACGAGGGACGTTAAAAGACTGATGATGATGATGATGATGATGATGATGATGATGATGATGATGAAGCGTTAACATTCAGTTAACTGCTTGACAGTACCTGTCATGTAACTGATGTTTCTTTACAGCATGGTTAAAGAGTGATCAACGAATAAATTTCTTCTACTTTTTGCTAGATCGTGATCAACTTTTTTTCTAAAACTTAGCACAGAATTTTCGGGACACAAAGTAAAAGACCAATCCATTATAAACTTACATTGTAAACTGAACCCTTAACTGATAACCTGTTTGGGGTAGAATTTTCAAAAAGATGTGTTTTTCTTGATGTAATGAGGAATGTAACATTCGATTTCCATCCCTCTAGCTTTTTTTTAGTGCAGATTGTACGTGCGACCCGAATGTTGATAGATAACCGGTCAAGCTAGCCAAAATCACTTGAAAACTAGAGAAACCCATATCAAGAGCGAAACTAAATTTCTTCCTTGCGTAAGATAAAAGAATATGTCAGGCATGCTATCATTGATGAAGATTTAGAGTCACAATCTAAACAACTCTACCTTACTTTCAAGTACCGTATATTTCTACGGATAAGATGACAATTGGTGCATCAAGAGTGAAAACCCAACACTGGTTTGTCTTATAGGCTAGATACGAGAACAGTGATTGGAGATTGAGCAGATATCTTGAAATTCAAACTGGAATAAGGGTCTCCTCTAATCTGAAAATCGCCTCATCCACCGAGGTGAACAGCAATTTGTTCTATACTGTCTTCTTACTTTCCTTTTCCAGAGTAACCCAGCAGATTTTAGTCGATGGTCAGAATTTTATCTGCATACATTCCTTCTCTGTGTTCCTCCCTCATGAAATTCTAGATTTATCTCGCACCCTCAAAAGAAGAAGATATCAAGCGAAGAATCACACTAGGATGGCAAGCCTTTGGCAGAGCTAGCTCAACCTTTAGAAATAAGAAGATCCCATTAATCCTAAAGAGGAGGGTGTATAACCAATGCATCCTCCCAATAGTCATTTACGGAGCTGAAACATGGAACTTAACCAAGAGACAGACCCGTAAACTGAGAAGCATGCAACGTAAACATGAAAGAATAATGCTGGGCCTCACATGGAGAGACCATAAAACAGCACAGTACATCCGAGAAAAGACAAGAGTTAGAGACATCATAGAATCCATAAAAAATCTCAAATGGCGTTGGGCTGGCCATGTTGCAAGAATGGCAGACAATCGATGGACATCACGACTCACAACATGGATTCCCCGAGACCACAAGCGCAACCGAGGCCGGCAAAATGTTCGATGGAGAGACGAGCTAGACAAGTTCAAAAAGTACTGGCTCCGTGACGCCCATGATAGAGAAGTGTGGCAAGTCCTGGGGGGAGGGGGGTCTATGTCCAACGACGGACGCTAAAAGACTAATGATGATGATGGTATGGAATTGCATTGGTAAAATATTTACTTTCCTCATTGAACGTACGATTGTAGTTTTTTGTTATTCCGTGATATTTTGGTAATCAACAGCAAGAAAGTTTAAGCATTAGGCTTTTAATTCTGTCTATTAACGAGAATTTTTTCATGTACCGTCATCGATTTCGTTTTTTCATATAGTCAGTGGTGTTAATAATTTAAGAGGGAAATTCGAAATTAATAGAATTCTGATAAGACACTATTATCAATGAATAAAAGTGGCCAATCCAAATTTCACTTTTTTTTCTTTCATTGGTTTTCTAAATTTTCTTGAATTGTTCACCGTTTCTAACATCGGATGAGCAAGGTTGATAAACTTTACAATACACAACTCGGACCAACTCTTCAGCATTTTACCAAGACAGTTATTCCTGCCAGTTACACCTTACCGACATCAAAATATTTTTGCGTTTTCGTGCATCCGTAGCACGAAGCACGCATAACAGTTATACGCTACTAGTGTATATAAGAATTGAATAAACAATATTGATTCGGGGCAAACGTTGAAACTACGATGCTCGATTTGGTAAATTACCTCAAATAGTGATATATAGTATTCCATATAGGAGGTACATTAGTTTTGTATCAGCTTCTATGAGTCAATTAAATTTTGTCACCTCACCTCAGGTACTACGACGTTATCAGTTATTCAGTGCAAGGGTTCATATGCACATCAATATTCCCCACCAACGCCTTGGTTAGGTTCCTGAAAACCCGCGACTTTAAGTGAAAAAAAAAGTGTCAAGGAAAATCGATTTTACCATAGACACAGTTATATAAATAGGGTTTATTTAATTTATTGTAGTGTATGAATCTCGCAACTGACTTGTGTCGAGTCAGAAAAATCACTCAGTTTTCAATTCCCCCAACAATGTTTTATTTTAGCATATATGTATGTCTGTGTTTTTTTGTTGTTTTTTTTTTTGTTGTTTTTGTTTTTTTTGTTCTTCTTTTTTCTCAACGGCGTAATAACGAAACGATGTTAATGGGGTGGTGTAGTGGCACAAAAAAAAATATGTGTAGGCGTTTGCATGGGGCGTATCACGTTATTGATCAGAGGTGAATCAATATTTTATTTTTGCGAAAAACATTGTTGAACACTTGTAGGATGCGACCTCCATTTTGAGCAAAGCTTCAATACATTTTGTATGGTGTCAGAGGGCGTCAACCATAACTGTCTACGTAGGTTCCTTCAGTTTTGAAGTTGGTCCGGCTGACTGGTTATATATATATATATATATATATATATATATATATATATATATATATATATATATATGTAAGTGTGTGTGTGTGTGTGTGTAAAAGGCATGCAGGCGACATCGATGGAGCTAGAGGGCTGATATTTTCATTGTTTACTTACCATGTTAAAAAAAACAGGGTTTGTTTTAGTTTTTTAACAACCCCCAAAAAATCTTTGTGGGGAAAATATACTGGGTGATATTCAGAATGATCACCAACAGTGTGGAGGATGAAGGTTTTTTTTTCATTATTTAAGGAGCTCGATTTATAATGTCGGTTTATGCTAAATCGGTCCCTTGGTTTGTTTCCCGGGGTCTTTTCTATCATCACTGCCCGACAAAAGGTGATAGAATTAACTTATTCATTGACTACCTCTTTTTTTTCCATATTATTCAATTGACCACCCCCACCCCAGACGGCATGCTACCAAAAAATGCAGTCAGGTAAAAGTTTCTATCAAGTGACTAACCAGATCTGTAAAACTTTTTTTTCAAAAAAGTAATTCAGAAACGCTTGTTAGAAGAATTTATGTCAACACGTCATTAAGGGCGCATGCGTTAAATGCAAATAGCTTCTTGTGTTCGAGCTGTTGTGTTTGGACTCATCTCAAGGGAACAACAGTAAACTCTTATTGAAACGGCACTATAAAATGACACACGCAGTCTAACGGTACATTTGTTATATTCCCGTAAGACTATCATCGGAGATTAGTTTTACAGCTATATAATTATAAATAACGACATAGTCGATAAATTTGAGTGATTTCCCGAGGCAAAAAAATACAGTAGACTCTAATTGTAACGGCACTCATTCTAACAGCACTAATCAATGATACACGCATTCCAACGACACACTGTTTAGTTTTGTTTTTTCCTGTATATTCTTGCAAGAAGATAGTCGGAGATTAGTTATCAACATCTGCAAATGAAGATTCCAGTGCATTATTCAAACAAATGAAATTAGTAAAACATACAATTCCTCAGTTTTTGCATTGAACTTTTGCCTGTCCGAGTAGTTTTTCGAGAATATTCTAATTGCTTCAAAAAGATCAATTACATACAGCCATAAATATCTGGAAGGATAATTACTTTTTAGTTCATTCATTTTATTTGCTGACCTGTAACTTGTATATGGGGTATTACACTGTGAAAGTGTAAAAAACTTTCATTTTGTCAATACTTTCAAACATGTCTTAAATCCCCCTGGATGTCGTAGTGACGCCCGTCTTCTGTATGAGCATTTACAAGCGTTTGTAGGCCTTTGTACCAGTGTATCAATATGTTTTGGTTTGAATGATCGTTTAAGTCTCTTAGTGTGTGCATAATTTGTAAGACTTTTCGTTGTATCTCGAAATATGTGTATCTTCTTGTAAACGTGAGTTCCTGAATGTGCGCCTGTGAATATACACGCGTATATGCTTCTTTGCGCATGAGCATACCTTTCTTGTTTTTTAGCCGCCATTTTGTGCGCATGCATTTTTTAGCCACTATGTTGTGCGCATGACTTTCTTTTTTAGCCGTAATTTTGTTAACTACTGCATTCCAAGATAATAATTTCTAATCGTTTGTATGGCCTCATACTGCGTCAGACTTTTCAACGTACAAGTGATTATTTATTGACGTATGAGACAGTTTTCGGAAGGGAACAATCTTGTTCCGTTTGCGTGTATTTTGTAAGTCATTAATAAGTCTGTGTAGATTATATCTCCAGGATTGATATTTTTTCTACTTCCTTCAATTATAGTTTGATCTATTGTTCTTTTTTGCTACTGTCACACTCAAAATAGATGAATGCTCTTAGTTGTGTCCATCCCCGAGTTTTTTTGTTCATTTGTTCGTCCGTTGGTTCGTCTGTCCACACCATATCTCCGAACATAGTGCATAAATTACAACAAATTATAACATAGGTGGCAAAGAAGAGGTGGTAAAATTTGGGGGTGGATCCAGGAACTTTCTTCTGATTGAGTGATATTTTTTCCGTTTTTTTTAAAATCAAATTTATGTATGGTTCCATGACTCTCCTCACGATATCTCTTAAAGTTCTCAATGAATTTCTATTTTTATTTTGTTTTATTGACAGATAGATAATAGGTGGATGTTTTCAGTCCTATCTGTCCTACAGTCGGTTTGTTCATTTGTTTGTTTGTTGGTTCGTCTGCCCACACAACATCTCCGAATATACTGAATAAATTTCAACTTAAGTATTCCTTAGGTGGCAAAGAAGAGGTGGTAAAATTTGGGGGTGGATCCAGGAACTTTTTCTGACTGAGAAATATTTTTCCGTCTCATTTTAAATCAAATTTATGTATGGTACCATGACTCTCCACACGATATCCCTTAAAGTTCTCGATGAATTTCTATGTTATTTTATTGACAGATGCAAATAGGTTACGTGAGAACCGGCTAAATTTTGGCTTTTATCCTTGTAGGATTATCTCCCTCACATTGTAGTTATATATCCAAACTACATAATATTGCCAGATTCCATATTCGTACACACGTTATGTTCAGAGTATTTCAATGATTTCCAAAAATATTTAATGGAAGGGTTGAAAAAAAAAGCCCCTGAAGAACTGATTAAATTTTGGGTGGATCCATGCGCAGTTAGGGTATCTGCTTCGACGTAGCGTTGCTCTTACCATATGTTTAAAATGCATCTCTAGCGATGATATTTTGTTCTTTTCGTCACACGTACCTTATTCTCTGAATTCAATAGTTTGTTTCATCATTGTGGTTTATTTCATTAGTTTTTTATGTTTCTCAGATTGTTGGTTTTTTTTCTTTTTTCGTCTCTTTCTTTATTTCACTCATTGTAAGAAAGAAAGAAAGAAAGAAGGAAGGAAAGAAAGAAAGAAAGAAAGAAAGAAAGTAAGAAATAAAGAAAGTAAGAAAGAAAGAAAGAAAGAAAGAAAGAATGAAAGAAGGAAAGAAAGAGAGAAAGAAAGAAAGAAAGAAGGAGAGAAATAAGGAGGAAAAGAAAGTCAGAACTTAAAAGAAGAAAGAAAACAAAGTATGATAAAGAGGATGGACTTGTACAAAGAAAGAAAGAGAGAGACAGAGAGAGAGTGAGAGGAGTATGTGGAAAATAGAAAGAAAGTCAGAACTGAAAGAAAGATGGTCGAGAAAAAAAGGAAGAGCGAGAAAAGAGGGCTAGCTGGACCCGAAGAGCCAGGAATGAAAATGAGACTGAAGAAAAGAATGATAGAGAGAAAGATGGGGGAAGAGCGAGAATAGAAAGAACTTGAGGACAGTTTACTCTATAAATATGAGAAAGGAATGAAAGAAATATAGAAACAGGAAAAAAATTACAAAGTCAATGAGAAATAGAAATATCAAAAAAAAATTAGAAAGAATCCAAAGAGAGCAAAGACTTCGAGTGTAATACCCGGATGATTGCAACTAAAAATATCCAAACTGATTCTAAAAACAATTTTCCCCTTCTTCAAACTAGGACAAAATCTGTTACTAAAAAGTCAATTCAAACGAAGTGAGAAAGAGAAAAGAGAATTAGGTTGCAAGGTGGTGAGGTTTGTGACAGAAGGTCGGGAAGGTAATTCGAAACCCGATCTCTCAGTACTTGACATTTTCAACACAAGGCAATAAATAGCGTCCCGTGTCGATCGGAAAGTCGAATTTATTTTGTGGGCTTGGAAGGGGGGGGGATGGATGAGGTAAGAACCTTGGTAGTGTTCACGGGTTTCCCGTTGGAGCACGTCCCACACAAGTTTCTATATTTAGTCTTTGACAAAGAGAGGAAGAAAGCGAAAAATTAATGCAATGAGAATAAAGAAAATTCTAAAGATATGTTCACATTCAACCGAATGGGAAAACGTGGATTGAGGAGCTCTGAAAGGGAAACCACTGATAAGTGAAGACCACTGAAATCGAAATTGCGGATAAGGGGGCACTGAAAGATAAACCGCGGATAAGAGGATTGCAGGAAGGGAAACTCATATTATATCTAAAAAGAATAAATCTATAATTCCATTCTTGTGAACATAATTTTTTATATAAATATCAAAAGAATTGATTAAAAACAGAATAAATGATTGTTTTTTTTATGGCAAAAAAAGAGCATACCACTTTAAGGGAACCACTGATATTTTTTCTATCACAAGAATTGATTTGAAAAAAAAAAGAATAAATGACGTCAATTAACTGGAGACAATTGAATGAAAAAATATATTTGACGTCAGTTAACTGGGGACAATTGATCGGAAAAAAGGAATATCTGACGCATGTTTAATAGGGGCAATCGATTGAATAAGAACATTTGACGTCAGTTAAATGGGGACAATGGAATAAAAAAAAGAGAGAAGAAAAATTGACGTCAAGTAACTGGGGACAGACAAAACGTACAGAGATGCGTGTGGACACATCTAAAAATAGAAGAATAATTAAAAGAAAATTACGACGAGGAAATGCAGAAGAGACACAGAAAGAAATGACGTTGGATAAGAAAGTTACGAAGCAGAGGATGATGTCGAAATAAAGTCGCAAAAAAAAGAAGAAAAAGAAAGGAAGATGAAAAATAGAAATGAATACCGTGGCGCATTGGTAAGGAATCTGCACGCTCTTTACTGACTGTCAGCTAACTCGTGCCTCGCACAGAATTAAATTAAGCTTTGTATATACAGTAAATCATCACTGTAATGGCAATCGTTCTAACTGAACTATTTAATAACACAGGCGTTCTGACGATACGCTTGTTTTTATACACTGGAGAGAGATTGGTTTGCTGTTATAACACATGAAAATTTCCCATAAGAACTACAATTAATAAACCCTTAAAACAATACCGCTTAAAGTGACACAAATCCCATAAGATGCTTAAAAGAGAAGTCTTATCAATCGATGATTTGTATCTACTCAAAAACCTGACCTGCATTATGAAAAGCATGCACACACGCATGAGATAATAATGTTCAACCTCATATGGAGAGATCACAAGACGGCACAATACATCAAAAAGGAAACGGGGGTCTAGGGCATCATAAAATCTATCAGAAAACTCAAAAGGCAATTGACTGGTTATGTTGCGAGAATGATAGACAACTGATGGACATCACAACTCACAACATGCATCTCCAGAAATCACACGCAAAACCAAGGCCAACAGTATACAAAATGGAGGGATAAACTAGACGAAATAAAGAAAGTAAAAGAGTTGGTTACAAGAATGAAAGACAACAAATGGACTTCAATATTCACAACATGGTTCCCCAGAGATCACATGCAAAACCAAAACCGACAAAAAACTAGATGAATAAGACAGATTAAGAGAATACTGGCTCTGCGACACCCATGATAGAGAAATGTGGTGGATCCTAGCGAAGGTCTATGTCCAACAACAGACGATAAATACAAATGATTATGATCATCAATTGTAACAAATTTTGTTATTTCTATCCCCACGAGTCAAAAGTGTTACAAAAATTGACTGAAAATTAAGAGAAGGTTAAAACTAGTCAAATTGTAAACGCAAATATTGTGTCACATCACTACTTTCAATATCAGGAATAAATCAAAATATCGTTTGAATAATGATAAGCATAACAATAATTGGGAAGATGATTTGGATTGCAAGTAAAAGTACATTAATCCCCGAATATAACAAAAAGCTTTCTACGCCCAACAATACACAGAAGATTCCGAACTGAAACTTAAGGAATCTAATGCAACCAGTGATGTATTGGTGCGAATATGAGAGGCTAATAACACGTCATTTTCGTCTATACTCTCTGGGTTCACATTACTAACATACCTCTTTTAAACCGATCCGTTATAGCGACAACTTTGTCATTGAAATCTTCGGAGGTATCGTCATAACGGGAGCCTGCTATACCCATATTGTCAATCAAGTACAAAGACTTGTGACACGTATACGGTAAACAGAATTCCGAGATAATTCACAGCTGGTTATTTACAAGGAACAAGAAAAAGAACGAGCTCGCTATCACGTTATTTGTACAACTTTGGCTGTATTTGGCAATGTTTGTTACTATAATAAGATTAGGTTTCCAATGAGTTATTTTGAAAATAAGAAAGAATAATGTAAAGTTGTTAAGAGATGTTTTAAGAAGTATCTCTGAAAATAGACGCTGGCTGATTATCTCGAGACTTGCTTCACTCTCTTTTGTTTTCGAATGCGTGTTTTATTTATACATAATTCTACTCTTACGATATGAGATTAGTTAAAAATATTATCTTGAATTACAATCACTTTTTTTTTCTTGAAAGACACCTTTTTTTATTTCGAGAATCGATTTAAAAATAGAATAATACGATTTGGTGTGACGTAAGAAGGGGAAAAAGACCCTTTTCCTCGCCTACTCTCTCTTCATTTTCTATTTTATGAACGCTTTTGACATTTTTCAGTTCGGTCTGAAAAAGGGGAGATTTTAGCATTCAGAGACTTGTCGATGTTTGTCTCAGGTAATAAACAGTGGCTTTAGATAATTACATGGTTATAAGAGTTAATGTACAAGTTAATGTCATTTTTTAGTTAAGTTGCAAAATTATTTCATGAATGAAGTAAACGTTCAGAAATCGTAGGATAAGCTATTCATACAGTACATCAAGCCTTCATTCACTGCAAGCTATATCAAATCATATACGCTAGCATAGAATCATTGATATATAATGAAATTCATTTGTACTCTTTTCTAATATCAGATATTGAAAATGGCTTGATAATTTCTAAACAGACGTCGCACACAAGTTTCCGCCCCAGTTTCACTGATGGTCTTTGGGTATCCACGTAGTGGAATTGTATGTCCATCGGTTTTCTGACATTCTTGCAATATGATCAGAACATTACCATACTGGTTTCCTTATGGATTCCATATGACTGATTCCTGTTTTCCTGTAATACACTGAACTGTTTTGGGATCTCCCCATGTGATTTTGTGCATGATTCTCTTTTGTGCACGTTTTATGGTTCTTATTTTATGGTTCTAACGTCTGGTTAGGTTCAATGTTTCTGCTTTATAGGTGGCTATCAGGAAGATGCATGGTTCTAAGTCCTTCTTTTCAAGAATAATGAGATTTTTTTCTTCATAAAGGTTAAGCTTGCTTCACCGAAAGCTTGTCAGTCTAAAGTGAATTTTTCGCTTGGTATCTTTTCTCTTTCAAAGACTCCACGGACAGCTGTTATCCAAGATATATGTATATGTCTAGTTTTTTCAAGTCAACACTTACAATTTTAATTTTTTATGTCTTTATCCTCGACATATTTTTTTTGTTTGTGTATGTGAATGACGTCTGTGTCACTGAATTTCATGTAGAGACTAATTTCCTCACTTTCTTCGTTTAATTCATTTAGCATTACTTAGACGCAACGAAGTTTGTTTCTTTTTCAAAAAAAACACAATGTTGTCATCAAATCCAAAGTTACTTAGGTATTCACCGCCAATTCTGATTCTTTTATTTTCCCTGATGAGATTTCGGAAGATTAACTCGAAGCAGGGTGAGAACTGACTGGGTTATCAGGCATCCACTTTTCTTGACCCTTTTTCAAGTTGAAAGTGCTAAAAAAAAAAACAAGCAATATAACGGATCAAACCTGCGACAAGTCACGGAGCAGCCTTAATATGGCTCAGCTCCCTTCATCTGAGCTAAGGGCTCTCCTATTGCAAGGCAAGATTCGAAAAATGCACTTATGTAGCCCACGTTTTTCCATTCCAGGATCGAAAGAAAAAATATGTACAGATTCATATATAAATATGTTTGTCCGTGTGTGTGTGTATTTGTGTGTGTATGTTTGTGTGTGAGGGGTGTATGCCTTATGAATTTACATCTATAGAGCGGACGGTTTATATCCTACAAAATGGGATATATATATATATATATATATATATATATATATGTGTGTGTGTGTGTGTGTGTGTCTGTAAATCGGTCACCAGTGCAATTCCTGCAGCTATCCTATTTCATTTAGTTGCTTCTTATGTTTATGCTGTCGAGGCTAAATGATACATTTATTGTGTAATGACGGGAAATTATTTCAAATATGGTTTGAAAGTTAAGTAACGCTTTTATATTTTCTTCTGTCGGAATATATTTCCATTTTTTGATAATAATATATATATATATATATATATATATATATGTGTGTGTGTGTGTGTGTGTGTGTGTATGTGTGTGTGTGTGTGTGTATTGTCACAAGGTGGACTAATTGGTTGCTTCCATCGTTGTCTAGGATCGAGATGTCCATGTCTGTCCAGTCTTCTTATTAACATAGGTCTGTCGGTAAATCAGAAACGTTGGGATACAACTGTCCCCGTTTGTGGCTTTGGGAATGAAATATACCGCAAGGAATCAATTATAGAAATTCTCCACCTGATCATCTCAGTTTTCCTTTTAGCAAACCTCAGACATGCTGGTACCTGTTAAGTATCCAGTGTTGCCAATTTAGCACTTCTTGCGATAAATTTAGCGCATTTCTTTGGCGGTTGGAATTCTGCTAAAACAGCACGGGCATTTTGGAGATTTCTTTTGGCATTTTCAGACCCTTTAAGGTGAGTTTTGGCCAGTCTGGGCGTGTTTTTACGATTTTCTTTATTTAACATTTTTTGTAGCTCTTTGGCGGTCAGACTAGAGCGAGATTTCATTGAGGAGGTAACGTTGTTGGCCTCTTCAAATCCAGTCATTTTTTTTTCTTTCGGAGGTAAAGAGAACAGAAATTCGCATGGGTGGGTCCATACTTTAATTTTCTTCCTTCTCATTCACTCCTCTATTATCACTTTTCTCTTCCTATCATTTCGCATCACTATTTTTCTGGTTCCCATCTCATTGTCGAACTTTCTTCACTTCAGGTTATCTCTTTCCATTTCATGTTTTTTCTTGTTCTTTCTTTTCCATCCCTATTCTCTTTCTCACTCTTCAGTTTCCCTTCTCTGCTTTTCTCTTCTTTTTGGTTCTCTTTCTCTCTCTCTTTATTTTTACCCGATATCCCCAGTCTCTCCTTTTGTGTTTCGTTTTCTATCCGTTCCTCGTTCACTCTTTTTCCTTGGGTATCGGTGTTCGATCCCAAAGCTATGACATTGAAACCCTTTCAAGGCGGTAAAATTCAACGAATCTGGGAAAATTGATGCATCTCACTTCCCACTCCAGCGTCTCACCCTCTGCTCCACTCACCTAACATATATATATATATATATATATTGATGCATGTATATTATAGAAAACCGTTACGTTTATTAACATACTAATTGTTTTCGGAGATTTAGACCTCTTTTCATCTTGGATGTAATCACGACGATTCAACCAATTCATTAGCACAGGTCTTTTTTGAAAAGACTTGGTGTTTCAGCCAATTCGTCTCTACGGCTTTCTTCAGAAAGAAGCCGTAGGAATGAATCGGCCAAACAGTCGTGACTACATCGAAGACGAAAAGAAGAGATCGAATCCTTCGAAACAAGATCGGTATATCAATTTATGAATCTTCTCAAAGTTATAAACAATTTACTTCTTATTATGTCTAGAAGAAAAAAACGACATTATTCTGGCCTTTTGACGCCATGAATTTTTTTTTCTCAATTGAAGGGTTCAATCTTCAGTATGTATAGATATGTTAGAATTTTCAACCCACTAGCTCTATTGCAGTGTTATGAACCTGCGACACGAATATAGATAACGAGCCAGCCAGACCCTATTGAGAACCAGAGAAGCCTCAGTGGACATTTGTAGTAACTGTTTTGGTCGACGGTTTCTGAAACAGTGTAATTTTTTTTTCTCAATTATGCAATTGTCTTCCCATACATCCCTGACGACTGGAATCAGCGGATAAAGGGTGAAAATGATATTTTTCGCCGTACGTTTATTGCATGGAGAATTTCCAACAAGATCAAGTCAAGGTTTACAAATAAAAACAACAACCCGAAACAATAAGGAGTGTGAGATACTAAGGAGTAACTGACAGACAAAAGTGAAGGAGTACCGTGTCATATACCGCAAAAATTCATGGACACTATAGAAGAAGTAGAGGAAATCTGGTTTCTAGAAAGACGTCTTTCACAGAATAGCTAATCAATGAAAATCGCCAGAGAAGTGTCCCCTGTGTTATAACGCAGTTGTTAGAGTCCAAGAAAGCCAACAGCTTTATAACCGATTAGTGATCAATTTAGTTATTTTAAAGCCAGATCTAGAGATATTTTGGAGCTGAATATAGCTATCTTGGAGTCTATCGTCCGCATGTGTTACAATAAGAGCCACACAATAACATACCGAGTCATGAACAGTGAAACTATTTTGTTGCTGGATCTAGCTGTTTTGTTGCCAAATATATTACTATCCAGGAGGTAAATTGATATTTGGATGTCTATCCCTGTAACAATCAAAAATACGCAATAATTAACAACGTAATATCGGAGGAAATGCCAATATTAATTTAAGCTGCTACAAGTGGTATTTGATTATTCAATCATCGAATTTCGTAATATTTACCTGAAATTTGAACTAATCCATGTTTATATAACGTTAAGTGAGAGAACATGGAGGACAACTGAATGATATCGGACCGAATGAGAAGATAAAGGCAAAGGGCTGAAAAAAGAGCTGAAGCATGAGATAATGGATAATTCTAGTTGTTAACATTCGTGAAAATTCCACGGGTTCAGCAAGTGATGATTTGAATGAAAGCTTTTGTAAATAATGTAGGCAACCTTACTTAATGACAGTATACCGGGCTTCTTTTTCATTTGCATTACCATTTCATTTGGTATATATATATATATATAAATATATATATATATATATATATATATATATATATATATATATATATATATATATATATATATATATATATATATCGGTCTGAAGTGAATTCTTCCTTGCGGTACTGGATGGGATAATGAAAAGTCTATAGCCACCTTGATGAGATGTAATACATCGAAACAGCTGTCTGCAGATGACACAATAATATATATATATATATATTTATATACATATATATATATATATATATATATGGGGGTGTACGTGCTTATAGTATGCTGTGTTGTCCATCAAGGAATAGCCCATCATGTAATGAAGATCGGCTTGATGACATCGTGACAGTTGTTCTAGAATTCTGTAAATTCTGAGCAAGAGCTCGAATAATTGTTCCTTCACCCAGTCATAAAGATGAATGCAAGAATTTCATGTTGGACAATCTAATATAATACGTTTTACGATGCTTATTCCAAAAATTTACTTTTCAAAAATAAATAATCAAATCGTTTACGAAAGAAAAGGTAACAGTAAATCGAATTGAGCTATTTTACGATAAATGCTAAGAAAAGTATGATTTTTCATGAAGATAACCGAAAAATTCTAGTGATATAATTATTCTTTTAAGAAAAATATCCAGTTATCTCTGCGACCCCTCTGATGATCCGTGCGCGACCCCTGGAGTGGTTCTGATCCGTTTCTTAGAGAAGTCCTGACCCGATAAATAAAGAACAAAAAGGGTAAGATAGATCAATAGACCAATCGATAGATATGAGCGTTTTTCCTAATCTCATCGTTTTGAGAATCTTGTTGCATAGATGCAACAGCATCCTTGACTTCTTTGCGCTCTAACAAACACTAGAGAAATAACTTCCGAAATGCTTTTCGCTTCTAACTAATCGAATCCTTTCAAAATATATATCGCCAATTCAGATGCCGTTACACGCAACTCGGTAAGAAATTTTGTTCGTCTCGAATTACCAGAGAAAAATCATTTAATCTTTTTATTTTTATCAATTCTCGTGATAGATATAAAAAAATAACACCAACATCATTCACAAGCGTGGGATTATAGTTTAAAACAGTTTTTAAGGTTTAATTCAAAGTTTCCCTTCTATTGGTACCCCTTATCCACGGTTTCTCTTCCAATGTACCCCCTCAAACACAGTTTCTCACACAGTGACCCTTATATTATCCAAGGTTTGCCTTTCATTAGTAAGTGGACACATCATCAGAATTCCATTCTCGTTTATCAGAATTAAGACGCGTAGGAGTTGGACTTAGATCCAATAAATTACTATTAAGATAAGTTTTGGTAAAACAAAACATATTTTTATATAATAAGTGATATTTTGTTCATAAATTGAGTAATCTTTCAAGAAATATTAAGCACTTTAATAAGATATTTTCAACAACGGATAAAACCTGTTTTCTATTTCTTACTTTTTTTTGTATTTTCACCAATGGAAAACATAATGAACTATACACACACACACACACACACACACACACACACACACACACACATATATATATATAATTTGAACTTTTGGGAGTGAGACGGACTCGGAAGTAAAGTGTATGGAAGTAAGGTTTATTTATCTGTAGATATTTTCATTAATGGTCGAGACATGTTTCGGAAGATATTCCCATCTTCAGGAACGTATTCTGTGTATTTGTGTGTGTGTGCATGTACCTTCAGAGGTTATAAGTTTGAAGTGGAACAAGAGTCCACCATCAAGAGCTTTGCTTTGGGAGCGAAAAATGGTAATCCATCTGTTAGAGGAATCCTGTTGTGTGCGTGTATATATATATATATATATATATATATATATATATATATATATCATTGTTGGTTGGTGGAGTAAGACCAGAGAACAGCCTGACGACTAGATAGTGATTCGATGAAAAAAGAAATTGTTTGAAAAATGAAAAATGCTCACATCTTTGGCATCAGCTTCGTACATAAGAAATGGATGGACTGAGATAGATTGATTGATCGGTTAATAGATATGTGGAAGTTCCTTTTTCCCATCTTTTTAGGAAAGCGATGCATAGTTTCAACGTCCTTATCATGAGAAATCTAACGATTCAATAACTGAAAGGCTTTTCGTTTCAGCTTTTTGAAACATTTCCACTGACTATTGTTATAGACAGAGAAATGAACTGGAAAAAATCAATTTTATATATATATATATATATATATATATATATATATATATATATATATAAAATTGATTTTTATATATTTATATATTTATATATATATATATATATATATATATATATATATATATATATATATATCATAATCAACGCCCTCTTTTTCAGGGTTGAGCACTTTTTAAGCGGGGTAACTCTTTCATTATAGGTTCTTCCAACTCAAGAATATCAGGCGGATGGAGAATTCTGCGTAAATGAATATATCGCTTACTGACCGTCCACTTCTGCATAGCCCAGAGATAAAATGCCAGCCTCTGGGTCTGAAACGAAGGTTTCGATCCAACCTCGTGGTACTGGATGAGGTAATGGATAATTTATAGCCAAACTGAAAAGTTGCAGTACAACGAAACAGCTGTCTGTGGATGACACAATGATTAATATATATATATATATATATATATATATATATATATATATATATATATGTAGTTCGTAATACTTTAATTTGAAACAGTTGCTGAACAGTGCATAAGAAACGAAATGTTGACCTATATTGAGTAATCTTCCTTTTACATTTGTAAATTACATATAAGTAGATATATGCAAGAGTGGGTTCTATTAAGATACATGTAATATGGCATAAACTATACATTAAAATCAAAGCTGAAAAGGATCTGGAGTTTGGTCAACACTGCTGGGGAGTCATGATAATAAGACTGTTTTGTTTTTAAATCCCTGAAACAATAACATGTAACGACTGATGATCCTAACAAGAAAAAAACTAGCACATAATACTATGTTATCAAATCTGTGTTAAACATTAAAAAAACGAAAAGAATGATTAATTCCAACGTAAATTGAATAAACAAGCAAACAAAATTGGGGTGCTGCTGGGATCGAGCCAGCAGCTGAAAGGTTAAAAAAACTGCTTTAACCCCAATTTCTCATTTTGATCACTCACGGTCTATAACTGTGCTAAGTATTTTTCAACGTGGACAATTATATTAGGAAATTAGAGTAACGCAACGTTGACGGAGCACAGTATCAATCGCAGGTTTGATTCCTACTGCAGCCCTATTTTCTTCCTTTGATTGTTAATTTTATTTACGTTGTCTTGGCCAAATGATACATTCACCATGTAATAACGAGGGATCATTTCATATAGAATTCAATTATGTCAAACGCAATTTGTAACAATGTCTTCCAGATCATACATCCGTTTCTTTATACTACATATTCATGTATGCGTGTGTTTATGTATTATTGTGTGTTAGTGTGTATGTATGTGCGTGTGTGAGAGAGTATAACTCGGTAGATTGAAAGAACAATTCAAGTTTTTGGCCACTTTTGGCATTTTTTCTCTTTTCTATACGAACACGCTGACGTCGGGCAATCTATTTTTACATCGTCGCAGCTGGTGAAAAAAAATGAAAATAATGGAGGTTCTCCTTGATGACGTCACATTTCCTTTGATATAAAGTTAGCTAGTGAATGAAAAAAAATGATAAAAAGTCCCACTTCCTTCTTCATTCTGTTGTTTAACGAAATCGTAACCGACTAACCGACCGAAAAGTGTCTTATAGAGATGCCTTCGGACGCGTCAAAAAAAAGTATAACGAAAATGTGGGAAAGCTTTGGAATCAACCTGACGGATACGGAATGAAGAGACTGAAATAGATCGATTGATTGGTCGATAGATACGGAGAGTTTTCTTATTCTTATCTTTTCGAGACACGCGGTGCATAGATTTAACTGCATCCTAGTCTACTTTGGGCTCTAAAAAAACGTTAGGGATATGATAACTGAAAAGCATTTAAGATTCTAACCAATCAGCTCCTTTCAAACGGTACAATAACTTTTTTATCGTACGATGCGTCATTGGAAACACAATATACATAGACACGTATACGCACATACTCAAATGAACATAGATACCTGGCACATTCGTACATACATAAATACATACATGCATACATATGTACATACATACAAACCGCATACACACTCACATACATACATATAACAAACCACATACTGACATTCATTAGTGCACACGAATGAACACGAATACACTTGCATACACATGCTATATACAGACATAAGGCCAGATCTCGTCCGATGTATCGGTTTTCGTGAGACCACCGGAGTTAAGCGACGTTGAGTCTGGTCAGTAAGTAGAAGGGTGACTGTGACGTATGTTCTGCTACTGTTTCGTTCTATGCTCTGCTGTCGAACAGATCATCTTGCTAGCTAGGACTGGACTGAGCACCCGGACCCTTTCCTAACTTGCATGCTCATCTATAAAGAACAACTGAAAGCGAGCACTTCGTAGAAGCCACCATATCCAGGTGATCGCTGGCTGTTATTATCATACACAAATACCTCTTACGCATGCACATTCTACATAGATACCTCATACTTACGTCCACACGGAGGCGTACATATATACACACACACATGCTTACGCACCCCTGCAACATACACTATCAAATGTATGTATACACGCAATCTATATGCACATCCATATGTAATTTTCATTCGTGGTGAAATGTCATTCGTAAAAAAAAATTTACGCCATTCCTCTGACTAACAAATAATATCACTTCGCTGCAGTACGAACATGAAAAACAGGTCCAGTAAATCAATCAACTGAAACATTCACTCGGTACACGCTGTTGTTGAGGGTGATCAATTAAAAATAGAATAATGGTGAATAACTTATTGCTATCGCCTTTTTTACTAGCAAGTGATCACAAAAAGAGTCTGAATTAAAAACAAAAACAAAAACAAGCTTAACACAGAAGTGAAGGATCATTTTAACATGAACTTGCATTGCAAGCAGAATACCCACTAAAAACTACATCAATGAACATCTTACATCTGTCTCTTTTTTGGACAAGATGAATGGATCTGTCTGAATTTCAAGCCCTTTTGATATGAAAATTCAGAATACTATAATAATTAAGGTCATACAAGATTTAAAATACTGATTCCTTGATCACCCTTTTCCAATTTTTGAATTTATCACTCCCAACATGACATACTGCGAAAAAAAAACAAAAAAAAAACACTCATATGACGGTTCCTGGCGTGTAAATGGTCAGACCTGTTCTTTTTTGTCAAACTTCCGCTATTGAATTTTTGACTTTATTATCGTATGTAACAACAACTTCATTTCTCAATGACTAGACTGAAAACATCATGCATTGATTACAGGTGACATAGTGAGGTGCGCAAAGACTGATGATGGATCCACATCCACTTCTAAAGCCCAACTCAGGTCGACTGTTTTTGCTGATTTTATTTTAATCCTATTTACAGGAACAACTAATAAAGGAGTGAGAACGGTTGGTTTTGGAATAACATTTATTGCGCGGAGAGAAAAATTATTTTTTCAGATTTTAATGAAGCAAGGGAGTTTGACCCTAGCTCAACCGATTTATCATCTTTTTTGTTCCCGTGAATGAATCGAATAAGTAGCGCATTTAGTTGGCTTTACGTCTTACCTCAACCTGCGCAGTAGATGGGAAAAGGTGAATGATCTCTTATTCCATGAGCAAGACTCAGCTTGATTACGTAATCAATAGTCGTCTGCAGGAGACAGACGAATGAGCCATTTCTAATATATCTATTTATGCTGTGTGTGCCACGTTCGGGGGTGAGAAGACAATCATTGTTACCTCCCCCCCTCTCCCTCTCCCTCTCCTCTCTCTCTCTCTCTCTCTCTCTCTCTCTCTCTCTCTCTCTCTCTCTCTCTCTCTCTCTGCCCAGTAGACTAATCTTGTTACCTATTACGGCCCCCGTCTTAACGCCGGTATCCGATGACCTACACGTCCTAACGGCAGGTTTGTCTACACTTCTAAATAAGACACTTTCCAGGCAGTTGGCCAACTGATAGGTTCCAGTTACATTAATCAACGGAGAGGTATAGGAAGGAAGAGGTGCAAAATGATTTAAAAGTGGGACTTCATTAAAAGAATATCTGTTCCGATCTATTTCCAGTCTTAACTAAATACATATATATAACAATCTATATAGAGAGAATCTAATATATATATATATATATATATATATATATATAGATAGAGAGAGAGAGAGAGAGAGAGAGAAAGAGAAAGAGAGAGAGGGAGGGAGGGGGAGAGAGAGTGAGAAAGAGAGAATGAATGGAATATCCTATAACCTAGAAAAATGGATATCTCAACCTGAATAGGAATCTAAAATAAACCTAATCATCCGCCTGTAGAAGCCAAAACAGGACAGAAATATAAACACATTTGTGTAGCAAATCCTTACTTCATCATATTCTGAGCTTTAATCTAAATTAACTCGATGTTTAATGTTTAATGTATCGAGCACTTTATGGAATAAACCTATCAGGCATTGGACATTGTTTCATATTACCTTATATAGTATTTCCAAATTTGTATATATATATATATATATATATATATATATATATATTTCATATTTTTTAGGATTGACAACTCTTACGTAGGGTACCCATTTACGATAAACTACTGTAGCAATGCTCTTCCAACTCTGGAATCGAGTACTCAGGTAGATGGTAAAATATGTGTAACCAAATATATCGGTTAATCCGGTTTTATTGACCGTCCAGTCCTACGTCTGGCAGGGGTTGAACATATGCCTCTTGGTCTCAAGCGAAGGTTACGACCTCACCTAATGATACTTATAATACAACAAAACAGCTGTCCGTTGATTACACAATTGTTCGATATTATCATATATGAAATATATATATATATATATATATGTATATATATATATATATATATGTATATATTTCATATACATATTCATGATATATATATATACATATATATATACATATATATATATATACATATATATATATATTTATATATATATATAAATATATATATATATATATATATACATATATATATATATATATATATATATATATATATATATATATATATATATATATATATATATATATATATATAAAGATATATTGAAGGATATCTTGCCAATATGTTCAAAGTGTAAGTATAGAATGAATGCATAATACCAGCTATGATTTGTGAAATAAGAGCCATGTGGAGAGTAAGGCTAACTATAAGAAAAAGAATGGGATCTGCATTGATTAGAGAGAACTCTCTAGTGAGGGATATTATACAATTTGGTCTTTTGCAATACTGGTAGTTGTTTAGCTCAATGGTAAGAGCATCCCTACGTTGAAGTGGCTACCATATTGGTCGTAGCTTTGATCCCAATAGCAGCCCCATTTTCTTCAATTGTTCATTCTATTTACCTTTTCCATATTAAGTGACACATTAACTGTGTAATGATGGGAGATGATTTCTAATAAGAGTTTCAATATAATACAACGCTGTTTACAATTATTATGTACATATATATATATATATATATATATATGTATATGTTTAGAATCATTATATATATATATATATATATATATATGGATGTTTACAATCATTATATATATATATATATATATATATATATATATATATATATATATATATATATATATATATATATATATATATATATATATATTCTACTGCATAATTTTTGCAGTGAAAAGAAATGAGAGAAGGGGATCAAAACAGGTATTTGTACTTTGCCTTAGCTTAACGGTTAGTGCATCACTACGTTGAAGTAGCTTCCCTTTTGGTGGCAGGTTCGATCCTTACGGGAGTGTCATTTTTCTTTAATTGTATATAATTGTACATATTCACGTGTCTATGCTGAGTGATACATAAACCGCATAATCACGGGGTATCGTTTCCAATAAGATATCCTGTACATAATAACGCTATTCATAGTCATTCTGTTGGGTCATATATATCCATTTCCTAATGCATAACGGCTGCGTTGAAAAGATATGGAAAGACTGAGAACAGACGAAATGAGATTTTGCGATCAAAAGAGTCATTTGCACTTTTACATTGCCGGCGGCTGTGTAGCTCAATAGTCAGAGCATCATTACATTGAAGCGGCTACCATATCAGTGGCAGGCAGCAAACCCGTTTTCTTTAATTGTTTATCCTATTTACGTGTCTATGCTGAGTGATACATCAACCGTGATGACAGGGTATCATTTCCAATAAGAGATCCTATATAATATAACGTAATTTTTATTGACATAAGCACTTGACACCTAGTAAGACGAAATGGAAAATATACAATGCAAAAGTTTAACCAATTGGTACCCATGGGTACCAAACAGACACAGGAATGAATGTAGATGTAGACAGTGTTACAAATAATGAAATACTTGGATTATTGGAAAAAAAAACAATTATTCAACAGATTAACTATCGGCTCTTTGGTAATGATCCATACATATTCGGCCTTATCTTTCTTACGGGTATACGCTAGTGAATATATATTCACCTACATTTGCACGCTCCACGAAGTCTACGATGAATGTCATTCTTTGTGTTCTGCACATCCGACCGACAAGAATTGCTGTAGTAAATCAATAACAGTCTGAAGATTTACCATCACATGATAAGATTCAGTACATTATATTGGAGATATTCGAC
>OY735224.1:34078183-34093183 GCA_963457665.1 Thysanoteuthis rhombus
AATTATAGATAAAGATGGAAAAAAAATTTTCACAAAGAGGGACCCCCACTGAAAAAAGAAGGTAAGACAGAAGATAAAAAGGTTAGAAGAGGCATGTTGAAACCTTTTAAATGTTTAAACACCAAAACGAATGATTAACTTTATTTCATATCAGAAAGTAGGTGAGAGACCATATAAAAACAGAATTTCAATTAATTCGGTATCTACTTTGAATTTGAAAGCAATAATAAGATTAGTGAGAAAAAACATACAATTACTCGACGCAAGCGTAATGAACAAAGCATGCATACTCACAAAACAATCAGACAACCACACACACACACACAAAACTTACAAAGCGATCACACACACACACACACACACACACACAGAGTGACCAAGAAATCGAACGTACACACAAAAATCAGATACAAAGATCAATGCCCAGACTATATGGCCTAATTAGCAATCAAAGACAGAATTGGTGAACGGAGAAAATGGGTAAATCAAATGAAAGATGTCGCATTCGAAATATTGAAACAAAACATCCGATCGTTTGAAAAATTATAACAGACAAAAAGCTCGAGTCACGGAATGATCTGATGAATAATATGAATACCATTATACACTCACACATACGCACACACACATGCACACACACACAATTATGAATATATGATACAATAAAAAAAATAATATAATGCAATATCCAATGTGTGATGGGCTTATTTTATTAAGTGCTCGATGCATTCAGCATTCAGTTGAGTTATATGTAAAAAAAGATTGGTTACACAAAGACATTTATGTTTCTTCCCAAGTAACCCAAACATGGCAGAAACATAAGCATGTTTATGCAGCAAATCCTTTATTCCATCATATATATATATATGTATACTATATATCTACAGAGAGAGAGAGAGAGAGACAGACAGAGAGCGACAGAGAGAGAGAGAGATAAATAGAAAATGCTTGTTATGACCACAGATAATTTTATCATGTTTTCCATTGCATCAAGTCAGCTTAAAATTAAACAGAACCATACAGATATAGGTAATTTTCACCGATAGAAGTAAAAAAAAAAACCCTAAAAATAGATGTTTGGTGTTCTGAAGTAGTTGACAAGATCTTTTTTTACCGCATACCGTCTATTTATTTATACCTCTCTCAATTCATTTCACATGGACCAATCTATCATAGGTTTTACGTTATAATAGGGCAAGACACTAAAAACAATAAAATTAAACATGCCAATTAGCATATATAACCTTCATATATATATATATATATATATATATATATATATATATAGATATATATATATATATATATATGTATATATATATTTATATATACATATATATATATATATATATATATATATATATATATATATATATATAGTCTAGAAAACTTTACAGGTTTAACACTAAAATCTTTTTAAAAATTCCAAGATTTTTCGTGTTGGTAATCCCCCAGTACTTATCAAAGCATATACATGAATATATATATATATATATATATATATATATATATATATATATATATATATATATATATATGTATATATATATATATATATATATATATATATATAATTTGATAAAAGTTGACAATTTGGTAGGCAGAAAAGATGTTGATTATTATCAGTTCATCACTATTTTTTTTTCTTGTTTGCATACGTTCCGTCCGAAATTTGGACTTTTTCAGAACTAATGGTGAAAAATGGTCTGAGGAAAAAAAGAGAAAAGTTTACAAGGAGCAAAGCCTGTTCGTAAGGTGATCATAGCGAGTATAATGTTGATAATGTTTAAGTAACAGTTTTGAAAATCAACTGTCTTTGTAAAGTTCCATTGTTGAACATTTTTATGATTGGTGCAAGCAACTTGGTTTTTTTTTTTCTTTCCCAAATCGTCAAATCTTTTCAGATTTTGTTTGATCTATATCAACATTTCTGACACACAAACTCTCTACATTGCTGACAATTGTTCATCTTGAATGTAAATGGCCTAAGTACACTTGAACGAGTTGATCTCAGGAGACTCTACGTAGAAATGCAAATGGGTTAAGAACGATGTGCCGAGGAGTGTGTGTGCAAGCCTCATTGGAATCTCAATAGGATATCTTTTGCATATATATATATATATATATATATATATATATATATATATATATATATATATATATATCAATGCTCTTCCAACTCTAGAATGGAGCACTCTGGTAGATGTGGGATTGTGCGTAAGTAAATACATTGCTTAAATTCTGTCTTACTGACCATTCAGTTCTGTGTAGGGCAGGGGTAAAATGCCAGCCTCTGAGTGTGAAGCAAGGTTCCGATCCTACCTCGTGAAACTGGATAGGATATTGGATAGTCTACAGCATTGTAATACAACGAAACAGCTGCATGTGGATGACTCAATTATATATATATATATATATATATATATATATGTATGTATATCTTTACAACTTTGAAAACTAGATATCAAATAACTTTCAAAAGATTTGTTTGTCACCCTTTTCCCAATATCTGTCAATGTAATTTATGTAATTTTCAAAAGCGTTCTCTTGTTTCCCCTATACTTAATTATTTTGGTACAATGTATGAATCCTCTCTTGTTTCGATTATCATTTGTTTACTACGTCACTGTTTCGAGGAATTCAAAAACAAACAGTATCCTCCCAATACATTGTATACAACCAATGTATAATAACTTATGGAGGTGAAACATGGAACTTAAGCAAGAGACAGACGTGCAAACTGAGAAGCGTGCAATGTTTCCATGAGATAATGATGTTCAACCTTACATGGAGAGGTCACAAGATACCACGATATATATTAGGAAGAAAACAAGGGTCCCAGACATCATAGAATCTATTAGAAAACCTTAATGGCAATGGGCTGGTCATGTTTCGATAATGGAAGACAACTGATGGACATCACGACTCACAACAGGGATCCCCAGAAACCCCATGCAAAACCGAGCCCGACAGAATTCAAGATAAGAGATAAAGTAGTCAAATTCAGAAAATACTGGTTCCGAGACATCTATGAGAGAGAAACGTGGCCGTTCCTGGGGAAGGTCTATATCCAACGACGGGCGTTAAAAGGGTGATGATGATGATGATGATGAATATTAAAACGGCACCCAGAGACAGAGAGAAAGAGACAGAGAGAGAGAGAGACAGAGAGAGAGTGAGAGAGAGAATTCCACATGAACTTCGCAACAAGTTCTACTTCCATTTCTCGAGACTTGGTTGTAAATCAATAACAACGGATTCGAAATAGCATAAAACGCAACGACGTGATGAAGCGTACGAAAATCTTATTCCCAAAACCGAAGAATAATAGGGCAATAGCTTGTAAAATAATCGAGGAATAAAAACAAGCTATTCAAAACAACCGTGTTGTAACACATTAGACGTATTTCATCATCCGCGGGAAGTGTGGAAAATGACACAGCGTTAAATCAACACCTTACTGACGCCAGCAATAACAACATTTTCGTCATTTGCGGCTTTCATTCATTCGAGCGACTGGGCTGATGTCACAGGCAATTAAAACAAACAAACAAACAAACTAAAAAAAAAAAACAGGAAAAGACGAGAGACTCTATTAAAAACCTGCAACGCTGTTTGCACAATTACAATTGTATTTGGCGACGATTGTTTCTATGATAAAACCATTTGTTTCCAATTGATTGAAAGCAAAAAATGTATGAAAAAACAAAACATACTTTGTTCAAAACTTTCGAGACTTTGTTAACTTCATTGTTTTATAGTATTTGGCAACGGTTTCTGTAATAAAACTATTTGGTGCCAATTGATTAAAAGACAGAGGAGAAATACAAAGCTGTTCATCATCATTATCATCATTATTATCATCAGTCTGTTAACGTCCGTCGTTGGACATACGCCTTCCCCAGGTTTTGCCACATCTCTTTATCATGAGCGTCGCAGGGCCAGTATTTTCTGAAATTTGTTTAGTTCATCTCTCCATTTTGTGTTCTGTCGGCCTCTGTTTCTCATGTAATATCCGGGGACCCATGTTATGAGTCGTGATGTCCATCGGTTGTCTGCCATTCTTGCAGCATGGCCTGCTTATTGCCATTTGTGTTTTTAATAGTTTCTAGATGTCACGGTCACCCGTTTTTTTCCAAATAAACTGTGTTGTCTCGTGATCTCCCCATGTAAGGTTAAGCATGATTCTCTCGTACGCACGCTGCATGCTTCTCAGTTTGCAGGTCTGTCTTTTGGTTAGGTTCAACGTTTCAGCTCCATAAGTGACTATCAGGAGAATGTGTTGGTTGTATATTCTTCTTTTCAGGATTATTGGGATCGTCTGGTTTTTGAAAGTTGAGCTTGCTCTGCCGAACGATTGCCATCCCAAAGTGAATTTTCGCTTGATTTCCTCCCCTTTTAAGGATCTCGTGGAGATTCCTTGTCCTAGGTAGATGTAAGGGTTTACCCTGCCGAGTTTTGCATCTTCTATTTTGACAGTTATGTTCTTATTCTCAACATGATTGTTGCACATGATTTTCGTTTTACTGAAGTTCATGTTTTAAAAAAAGACTCCATGAAAATGGACACTGGTTTCTGACTTGTTACATTTTTGATTGTATCTCAGAAGTGTTCATCAGCTTCTATTCCCCGTAATACATAGGTTATAACTCTGTACGTACATGATGAAATATTAAAAGTGTTCTGGCTTTTTAAATTTCCAACTGTTTTTTCTTACGTTTCATTTTTTTTCTTCCTATTTCAAGATTTTATTCGAAAAAAAAAAAAGGAATGATATGACAGTGTTATGCGAAAAGACAGAAAAATAATCTTTCTCCGGCCATTCAATCTCTCCTTACTCTTCCATGAACGCTACCAACCCATACAAATTTGGTGTAAGCAAAAATATCTATGACATTAATTGAACTGTCAACAATTCTTACATTATGAGATACGTTAAAATGCCCTGGGTTCTTAAAGACGAAAGCATTTCTACGTCACTCTAATACCGATAATTGATTTGGAAATGAAAATAATATATCCTGGCATGACGTAAAAAAAGAGATGAATATTCTTCTTTATTCACCCTTCTTTTTTTTTTTTTTTTGTTTCTCTCTTATCTTCCTTTCTTATGAACGCTAGCGGCATTTTTCAGTTTTGTCCCAAGAAAGTGATTTTTAGCATCAATATCACCCGTCGGCTTTAGTTGCAGGTAAAAAATATTAATCCATTGAATTTCAACTTTATGCTTACATGAAAGATCGTTACGTTTATATCAGAGTTATTAACCTAGTACCGATCACCTTGTTCCTGTGTTAGAGTCGTCCACTCAAGCACAACTTTGAGAATTGAACTCAAGGCTTCACCACTAAGCAAGTACTCGTGGCTATAGACTTACAGTCTAGTCATATTGGATACACAGGTTCCTGTATGATCACCTTAAGCAATGTTGAGTCTGGTCAGTACCTCGATGGGTAACTATTATCACTAAGTATCGTACGCAGAACCACGGTTCAACAGGATTGATCACTGCCTGTTTGTACCTAATCCTGTAACACCATGGATGAGGGTATAAATGGAGAACAATGATACATACATAAATACATACATCAACCAAACCGATATTGACGTCACCAATGAGAGCAATTCCGTCATTTGCTACATTCATTCATTAGAGCAACCGGCTGACGTCACAATCAATCGGAGAAAGAAGTATATTGACGTCATTGATCATCTATCAGTTTTCTTCCCCCGGCGACGTGCTTATATAAGAGACCGTAATGTTGTGTACAGATCTGCAACGAGGAAAAGTAATTGTTTCGAATATGTACATTAAAACGTTTCTGCTATATTTTGCACGGGAGATAACTTCTCAGCATATACGATTAGCTGCTGCTGCTAAACTATTACAGATGAAATAAAACAGAAAATTCTGAAACATTTGAAACTGCATATTTATAAATTAGCTCTCACGCAGAAATTTGAAATACAAAACTTGCAGAGGTAGTTAGATATTTTAGCTGGTAGATTTTTTTACCGCTTCTCTACGCTCTGTACTACGTCCGATCCTTGTGTATAAAAGTAAGTCTGCAAATGTTTAAACATGCACTATCCTGTCTGCAGTGGACAGATATAAAAATCTTTTTTTCAACTTCTTTTTATCTGCATTTTTCTTTTCTCTTTCCAATCAACATGCTTTGATTGCATATGTTCATCATATATAAATCATTCGGTATTATTGATGTTCTATAACGTGCATGTTCTTTTTTATTTCTCAAACTCTCTTGATTATGATTAAAATCTTTACATTCTTATAGAAAATGATATGTTTTGGTTTGTATTTTCTTTGCATGTATTTTACTGTTATATTTGACTAAAGTTCATATACAAAGTGTACTAAAGATATGTGTATACATTTTTCTACAAGTAACAATTCATTTCAATGGTGCCCCAAAGAACATTTTTTGGAGAAATCATCTTGAAGGCAACAGATAACCGTTGGGAACAACTCATTTATTATTAACAAACGTTTCCGATAAACATGATCCTTGGGTATTGGATGCTTGTTATAGTCTCATTAGAACTTACTTTTTTTCCTTTCGGATTCACTGTACTTACTTTAACGCTAGTAGCATGTAAAAAGCTCAAGCAGGAGCTATTTTGGAACGGTAAAGGTAACAATAACCGATCGAGAAAATATTAAAAACAATGCATTTACGGTCTATACGGACTTGACCTATACATACAACGAAAAAAAAACAGAGAAATCACCACAGTCATGCTCGGTCTGCAACTATTTTATACAGCTCAGCTTAAGCAAAATATGGAGTTTTTAACTGCCATTATTTGATCATCTGAAGGGAACAGTCCAGCGCCTTGATGTAACTTTGATGAATTCTCTTATTTCTTTCAAATTTTGAACCATTCTTAAAATTGGCAAGTCTACATCAATGCACACCCGTTGTTGATAATGGAGCATGAATGAAAAGAAAAAAAACATTAATGAAACAAAAACGGGACCTTCAAGTATTTAAAAAATAAGGTGAAGTAGTTCAATTCATATGTCTCGCAAATCAAATAGTCCAAAAATCAGAAATAAGACTCACACCAAAAAAGCAATGAACATTCAACAAGTGAGTTGCGCTCTAATGGAGGGCGTGAGGCTTAGATTGAAACATCATCCACAAAAAAAAAAATTACAAAGAAAAAAAAAACAGACTCTACTTAGGAAGATTACAGATGAAGAGAACAGATTAAAAACCACCAGAACTTCGGTTCAAAAGGGAGAAAAGTACTTCAGCACTTTTCTTGACGATGGTTGAAGGATAGTTTAACTGAAACATAGTGTTGACAAGATCGAGTATTGGAAGAAAAAAGTCGATCGTCGAAACAAAAGTTTGATATTTGGAATTTTGGTGGGTAGGTGTCAAACTCAAGGCTAAGTTGGAGGCTAGTGATACCTTGGTTCTTCCTATATAGCAATAATAACAACAACAGGCAGAAGAACAAAAACAATCCTCACTCGATTTAGAGGGGTAAAATTGGCTTTTTTGTCCGTCCTTCTTTCAACCAAATCAATATACTCAGTGATCCATCCATCCAAAAATGACAGAAGAATTGAAGAGCTGTATTCTCTGAAGTATAACTAAAATGGTTCTCAAATTTGTTTGTCGGAATTTATTGACAGTTAACTTAATGATAATTACCTTATTAAGCAATAGAATCGTAGAGATTTCGGCAGGATAAAATCACTCGGTTATTTAACCTTTTTAGTCCAAAAGTAAACCCCACCAATCCTTAATCTTTTTTTTCTGAAGGTGGGAGGCACCCGGTATAATATCAACATTTTCCTTTGAAACCACGAATAAATGGTCAGTAGGCAGCTCTCTTACCAAGTGAACCAGACTGTAAAGTCTTACGTATGTACAAATATTTATCTGATATTCTTTTTAGACTATTATATACACAATACAATAGTCACAATAATCATCTTTAGTTGGAATAATAGTAGGGATAGTATCTCATCATTCAGCAGCCTGGCTTGTCTTTTTTGTTTTTGTCTTTTTTTTCTTCCTCTTAGATTACAGTAAGTCAGAGATTTGAATTAACTGGTATAATATCAACATTTTCCCATCGTGATTTGAAACCACAAATAAATAGTTGGTAGACAGCTGTCTTACCAAGTGAACCAGACAGTGAAGTCTTACATATCTACAAAAAATTATCTTATATTTTTTTTAGATTATTATATATACAATACAATAGTCACAGTAATCATCTTCAGTTTGAATAATAGTAGGGATAGTGTCTCATCGTGCAGCAGTCAGGCTTGTCCTTTTTGTTTTCGTCTTTTTTTTCTTTCTCTTTGATTACAGTAAGTCAGAGATTTGAATTAATGCATCTCTATTATAGCGTTTTTGTTTTTTAGACCAATATTCTTTCGTAGTGATGTATCACAAATACTATCAGCGCGATGTTAGTAACAAATGAATTTAATTTCGCTGAAGTCTGGTTGTTTGCTATGCAAATTAAGACATCATTATCCCTCGTTTGCTCATCATCAAAATTAAAATCAATTTTGTTTTGTTTTTTACTTTTTGCCTTTTTATCCTTTCTATTAGTTTTAAAGATAATTGGTGGGAAAAGCGCATTGCTACATTAAAGCCTTACCAATATTTTGATATTTAGTTATACAGGTTGGCAGAGAAGTCGATTCTTTTTATAGGGATATTGCATATCTATGATTGTTCCTTAACGGTTTGCTTGGCCTCGTAATATTGTATTCTCCATAAAAAAATATACGTGTGTGAAAAAATTGAATTGGATGCTTCGGCCTCCATTAAAACCAATGTTCAAGAGCCATTATTTGCCTTTATAAGACATAAACATTTAATGATGTATACAAAAGAATGTTGTTAAGTGTGTGATACATCAATAGTTAAGAACAAATACGATCAAAAATGATGAATGAAATAATGAGAAAATAAAATTGAGCTCAATAAAAAAAAAATAGCTTCGAAGCATAAATATTGAGAAGGGAGGTTGACGCCTGCCGAAACAGAGAAACCAGTGCAACGTCTGAAACTTGGCACTGTTGCCTAAATATGGAAAGCACGGATGTCAGAGTAGACATGGGACGTCAAGGCTAGATAGCTGACTTTTTCTATTTTATCAAATAGATCGAATGAACTTTTTGTAAAAGATATCAAGTTTAAACTTTGAAGAGAGAGGTATATACGTTTTATACTAAACTTGCAAGTTTCTATTTCCTACTTAAGATGGAAGATATTTTGGTTTTAGTTAGATTTGATAATAGTAAAAGTCGATTTCTCAATTTGAAAACTTGGAATATCTCGGAATTTTTGAGATAAGGTATTATTATTTCCATTTTTTTCGGACCATCCTCATCTTTGTTGTTTTTTATACAACGTTTCGGCCGTTGCACTCTACGGCCTTCGTCAGGTATCATCTGGGAGATTTTGGGAAGTAACGAACCGAACCCTTTATTTATCTGACGGGGGTATATCGACCGTACTCCCCTCTTTCAGCGTTAGTAGTATTGTTATACTGCCTCACACTAGGATCGAACCTAGTACCATCAGATTACTTAACAGTAATTTGTCTGATGCTGTAACCACTGCGCTATGTGTCCACGTGGACTAGTGTGTCTTACTTCCCAAAATCTCCCAGATGATACCTGACGAAGGCCGTAGAGTGCAACGGCCGAAACGTTGTATAAAAAACAACAAAGATGAGGATGGTCCGAATAATAATGGAAATGAAAACTTGGAGTTCAGAAATTCTCTTTTTAAAAGCATTATCTTTTTCGATTATGGAAATTATTTTGAAATATTTGTGTAATATAACACCCTGAATATGCTTCCTATTCTGGGCTTCGTAGAATCGAATGTTTTTCGGGCAATGTTCGATGACACTTCGTAATGCATCTGGCTTTAAAGCTCTACGTCTTTTCGAATCCCAATTTTCAATTGAAGGAGTGTTATGAGGGTTGTTTACTTGAACTCTTCCTTCAAGGTAACCTCAGACGAAAAAATCGAGGCGTTCGATTCTGGAAAAGATGGCCGCCAGTTAATTTCTAATCAGCGTGGAATAAATTGGTGAAACTAAAAAAAAAACAAGGTCATATTCTGAAAATAAATGTGTTGCGTAGGTGTTTTGGGCAAAATCAGGTATGCATTGAACGACCAACGTTTAGAATTTTTATCACAGTCAATACTTGAACAATCATAGCGTCATAACATGAAATCATGTAAAACAAAATTCTATAGAAAAGTAGATCAACCCACAATAAATTCTACTTGAAATATCAGTGAAGTTTTTCTTTTGGGAAACCTCTAAAACAGATTCCGGAGAAAACTGATGTTAATAATAAACCAATTGTTATTAAACCCAGCAGAATGAGACCCAGGGAAGGTCGAAACAGAAAGCTATATTCAGAGAGTGTAGTGGGATAATGTGGCTAGATTTCATAATTATGGACAAAAGGGTAAGATTTTGGAGGATCAGTGAATTCGTCAGAGATTGACCCAAAAATATAATTTTAAAAATTCGAAGAATAAAAACGTATTTTCAGGAGTTGTGTAGGAAAGAACTCGGACGAAAAATCAGGGAAAGCTATCTTAATGGAGGTTATTAATCTAATGAGCTCCGATATTTTCTAAAAAAAAACCCAACACATTATCAATTAACAAAACCCCCTGATGAGAACACCACAAAACTGGTCGAGGTTATAAACACGATAACTCGTGGAAATTTCAAGTGGAAAAATTTTTGTGGTAATGTGTATTTCATCAATTTGACAATTTGAAAAGAAAATAGACCCCCCCAAAAAAAAAGACGGATGATTATGGAATCAGCTCAAGTTTCAGAATATAATACAATTCAATGACGTCCCGGAAAAAATCGCATATCTTTAACTTCGGCGAAAATAACTTTAAAAGAAAATAAAATACCATCAAGGAGAGGAACACGAGCCAAAATTCTAAGTAACTGAAGCTGAAGAATTTGAAGCATATAAGAGAAAACCAAAGAACGCCTCCCAAACGTGATATTATCACGCGATCCCCATAACAACGTTAGACATCATATATTTTTTGAGCTATCAAAATCCAATCCGTCAACGCTACTGATTGCAAAATGTATTATTGGAATTTTTTTAAATGTATGAAAAATTTATAGTTATTTTTCGAAATGGCCATATATATATATATATATATATATATTACACTAATTGAATTGATACATGTCTTGCCCACTTACAATCTTCCTACGCACGCAGTGTCGATAACTGACGTACTAAGCTTAACAAATATCCATAAAACCCCGCATAAAATGTCATATTATTGACCACCACACTTGGTTTACGAGAGGTCACCGTGAAAGATACGAAATGAAAGTTCTATAATGCGAGAGAAATAGAAAGTTAAAGATAGCAAAAGTTAGGTCTGGTTAATCACCCAATGGAAACCATCACATCATCAACGTATTTTGGCAACATGTATTGTTGGGGTGATCAATAAAAAAAAAATGGAAAAAGGGGTGATCATGGAATTATTTCTTTCTCTCGTCTTTTGTTTTTGGGGATATTACTAAGGAGTCTGAATTTTTAAAGTTAAGGCATCAGCTGAGTGATCAGTTTAGCATAAACCTACATTGCAAATTGGATCATCGAAAACTATTTAAAGAGTATTTTTTTTAAATGGTTGGTCTTGCAGGTTAATATATATATATATATATATATATATATATATATATATATATATATATATATATTGTGTTATCCACAGACAGCTGTTCTGTTGTATTACAACTCTTCAGTGTGGTTATAGACAATCCATTATCCCATCCAGTAGCACGAGGCAGGATCGAAACATTAGTTTCAGACCCGGAGGCTTGTATCCTCCCTCTACTCCGCAGGACTGAACAGTCAGAGAGGTTAAATTTAAGCGATATATCTACTCATCGTATATATTCCTCATCCACTAGAGTGCTCCATTCCATGTTGGAAGATCATTTCATAAGCTAACAATGAACGAGTTACTTCACTTAGAGAGTGCTCAACCCTTAATAAGGGAGCGTTTATATATATATATATATATATATATATATATATATATATATATATATATATATAGTCAGCCCATTAGAACAGCTTAAAACCTTGAGTAACCTATGTTGACTGTTTTAGTGGGTAGTTTTTAATCGAAGAGAAATCGAAAGAAAAGGGAGAGTTCTCATAAAGAATTTGAACTACTCGGCAGCCGAAGCCCGCTCACTATACAAATTGGAATCAGAAGAAGCCATGCATGTTAGACCTGAACAATCCTTTTTACTGAACAAATTAAAGTCACTCACATGAAACGCTCTTGCCGTTTCCCGCTCAATTTATGTCACGTGCAGCAAAAAAATGACGTCACACTTCGTAGCTTGATGAAGAAAAAAAAATAACAAAACCCGGTTAGTCATCCAATAAAAACCGTCACAACCAATGTTTTTGGTCAGCATGCTCTGTTTGGGGTAATCAATTGAAAATGGGGGAGAAGGGAATTACCAAACAAGTCACTTTTTTTACTCTTTGTTGGGCGATGATCATAAAAAAAGACCAGATTTTGAAAAAAAAACAAAAAACAAACGTGAGCATCGCTTGTCACAAACTAAGGAACCACTTTGATTTTTTAAAAGTTAAGGCGTAAATTTTTAAATTTTCAGCCCTCTAGCTTCATCCGTGCGGCCTGCACGCATGATACGTAGCCAACTAACCAGCCCACCGGATCTATTTGAAAACTGAGAGAAACCTTTCTCGACAGATTTTGTTATCGATTTTAAAAAGATAGATTGATGGCCAGATCCACTTAAAAACTGAAGAAACCTATGTTGATATTTGCAGTTTGGCTTGACGGTTCCTGATTGGATGAGCAAATCATTGATCGTGAACTAAGGTTTCTACACAAGGATGGACTTCATCATACCACAAAAGGATTTCTTTCAAGAAAAAAAAGATTCATTTTTCCCGTTGCATTCTATTCAAACAATCCAATTGCACAGTAACAGTCTATCCAGTTAGTCACTCAATAGGAACCTCCGTGTAACCAATGCCTTTTGGCAGTATGCCATATTGGAGGTGATCAATTAAAGATAATTGAAAAACATTGGTGATCAATCCCATACACAAACACCTTTTTTGGGTGCAATAACTAAAATGCCGTGAATACTAGTGGACACAAACTAAGAAACCAATTCAGCATAAATTTAACTTAGAAATTGAACCTCTCACAATGAACCGATTTTGTTTTGGAGATTTAACAAAAAAGTTCCATCTAAACATCATCATCATCATCATCATCATCATCAGTCTTTTAACGTCCGTCGTTGGAAATAAACTTTCCCCAGGATTCGCCTCACTTCTCTATCATGGGCGTTGCAGAGCCGGCATTTCCTGAATTTGTCTAGTTCACCAATCCATCTTGTGTTCTGTTGGCCTCGATTTCTCACGTGATCTCCGAGGATCCATGGTGTGAGTCGTGATGTCTTTCGGTTGTCAGCCATTCTCGCAACATGGCCTGCCCATTGCTATTTTAGTTTTTTAATAGTCTGTCCAGATTCCAGCAAATATGTGACGAACACTTGCATTTTGAATCCCATAAAACAGAGAATGATTTTTTTTTTCATCAGTTGATTTCTGGTCACGATATTCGTAGATGGTTGGACTGACAGATAAACAGATGGAGAGGTCTAGTTAGTCACTGAAAAGAAACCGCCACTTGACCAGCATTTTGGACAGCACAATTCTCCTAGCCTTAGCTGGATAGTTAGTTGGGCTGACAGACAGATGGATGGACAGGTCTGGTTAATCGCTCAATTGAAACTGTCCCCTGTCCAACGTGGTTAGGCAGCACGATTCTCGTGGCCTCAGATGATAGCTAGTTGGGCAGACAGACAGAGAGATTAACAGGTCAGCTTGGTCACTCGAAAGAAACTGTCATCTGACCAACGTATTTTGGCAGCATATCATGATGGGGATGATCAATTAGAAAAATTTATGGAAAAATGTGAACGATGAATCAGTTACTTCTATCGTGTTTTGTTTGGGTAGTGATCACTCATAGAAACGTTCAGATTATCAAAAATCCAATTAAATTCAAGTGGGCACAAACTAAGGGATCGATTTAGCATGAAAAAATATTTCAAGTTGAACCCCCAATAATAAAAAAACAAAACATTCAGGGTGATTGAAAAAATTGTAAAAATAAAATAAGGAGCAAATAGTCAAGTCTTAAGCCCCTTAACTCCATTGGTGCAGCTTCTACGCACATTACTCAGAATATTGAATCTCCATAGCCAGTGCATGTGCTAGAACTAACGTAATAAACAAAAAAAGGTCTTTTTTTAAATGAGTTAAATTTTTAGTTTGTGCCTAGTGGTGTACTCATACAAATTTTCAAGGTTGTAGATATGTGACAAGAGGCGTCCAGAAACACACACCAGCCAGTCGGACAACCAGTCATAAAAAAGAGGACCCATGTCTTATAGATTTGGAAGACAGTTTCTAATCATATTAACGATACATATATATATATATATATATATATATATATATATATATATATATATATATATATATATATATATGATGGTATGTAATTCATTGTTTGCTGAACATATCAGTAAATTTACATAGAAGGATTTTCTTTTAGTGGTTTCTAATTAAATGAAATATAGATCATTGATCGTGGACTACGGTTTCCAAACGAGGATAGATATAGTCATGATTATTTCATTTCACCATTTTTTTTCTTTTCTTCGATTGCAATCTTCCATTCAAACAATTCGTTTATGCTCTGTTACACAGTCATAGTTCATCCAGATTCCAGCTATACAACATGAAAAATCGCATCTTGCATCCCACCCAACATAGGATGATTTTTCAACAGTAGATTCAATTCAAATATGCCAATGGCTTCAAGTGTATATATTGATAGATAGGCATTGATATAAACGGAA
>OY735224.1:34100683-34118183 GCA_963457665.1 Thysanoteuthis rhombus
TCTGCCATTCTTGCAACAAGGCCAGCCCACCGCCATTTGAGATTTTTTATGGATTCTATGATGTCTCTAACTCTTGTCTTTTCCCGGATGTACTGTGCTGTTTTGTGGTCTCTCCAAGTGAGGCCCAGCATTACTCTTTCATGTGCACGTTGCATGGTTCTCAGCTTACGGGTCTGTCTCTTGGTTAAGTTCCATGTTTCAGCACCATAAGTGACTATTGGGAGGATGCATTGGTTATACACCCTTGTATAGTTGATTGTAATTTTCGCATTTCTTCCATAAGTCCAGAGAATATCTTCTTCACGTTCCTTGTAAACGGCGGTTGTTTTTACAAGTAAGCATTTCCTAGCCGTGCTCTGTACGTAATGTATCTTAGTTCATATACACTGATAGGGATTGTTTTGAGAATTTGTTGTAATTTTTCATTGGAATATGTAAAACTCAGATATCCAGGTCCTGCACTGATAGAATCTCTAGCTTCAACTGGTTCTTTCTTACGTTTGCGTTCCTCTTTTGACCATTCGGTCATAGAAATCCAAGCCATATGGATTCGATTTCAATCATTTCCTTTGCTGACAAGGAACATTTATAAACGGAGTATTGATGTTCGTAGCGAGTACGTATATCTTTTGATAGGTATACTGATAGCTGGATCTCAAGTTTTACCAAGTAAACGAATCGTTTCTGGTCTCGCCTTCAAAAACGTCTGGTAGCGTCGCCATTTCTGTATCGAATTAGACACCGAAAGCAAGTGTCAAATGAGATGGAGTTCAGCTGACTCTTTCTGTGTGTTCACTTTTGGAGATAAAAGTCTGAACTAATAAGATGCTGTTCCTTACAATGTCTTGGAGTTATCTTTGGAATTGATTACTACATTGGGTAGTGCATGGAAGAGGGGGTGTTGGAACGGACAATGAGATTTGAGAAGAAGAAGGATGCTCTCCAAATAGTAGTAGTAGTAGTAGTAGTAGTCGTCATATTGGTAGTAGTAGTAGTATTAGTAGTGGCAGTAGAGGTAGCAGTAGTGGTAGCTGTAGAAGTAGTAGAAGTAGTAGCAGCATTAGTAGTAGGAGCAGCATTAGTAGTAGAAGTAGTAGTAGCAACAGTAGTAGCAGTAGTAGTAACAGTAGTAGAAGTAGTAGTAGTAACAGCAGCAGTAGTAGTAGTAGCAGTAAAAGTAATAGTAGTTGTCGCAGTAACAGTGGAAGTAGTTGTAGCAGGGAAGTAGTAGTAGTAGAAGCAGCAGTAGTAGTAGCAGCAGTAGTAGTAGAAGCAGCAGTAGTAGTAGCAGCTATTGTAGTAGAAGAAGTAGCAGTAAAAGTAGTAGTAGTAGTAGTAGTAGTAGTAGTAGTAGTAGTAGTAGTAGTGGTAGTGAGGGTAGTACCGTCAGCATTTCCAGTATTTGTAATTGTTCTAGTTGTTGTTGATGTGGTGAGAGAGGGTTAGGGTGAAGAATGAGAAACCATCGTTGTCAGTTTGTACGTTGGAGAAAACATTTGCAACGAATAAATAGGAAGGCAGGTGAATGCAGGGGAAAAGAAGACAGAAAAGGAGGAAGAAAGGAAGAAAAGTTGGAAAGGAAATGTAGGAGGAAGAAAGGAGGGAAGAAAGAAAGGCAGAGAGAAAAAGAAAAGGAGATGGTGGGAAAAAGAAGGAAGAAAAAAGTAGGAAGGGAGAGAAAAGGGAAAAAGAGGAAAAAAACAAGAAAGAAGGGAAGAAAAGGCGGAGAAAGAGGAGGAAATGGGAGTAGAAAGAAAAAAGCAAAGTAAAAAGGAGAGAAAAAAGAAAGGAGGAAATCAAAAATGAAGAAAAGAAAGAAGGTAATAGAAAGAAAAGAAAAAAGGAAAAAAAGAATGAAAAAAAACAACTATTTTCTTTTAAATGGAAAAGGAGACAAGAGTGAAGAAGAGAGGGGTTGATCATAATCAAGACAGAGAGGAAGACAAGAAAGAATAGGGGACATCCATCCCCCCATCCAAAAATGTCCCAAAGAGGAATCTAAGATATACCTAATCATTTGCCTAAACAAGCCCAAACGGGGCAGAAACATAAACGTGTTTGTGCAGCGAATCTCCATTCTGCTATATCTCCAGCTCAATCGTAAACTTAGATAATATTAACTGTATCCAGCACTCTATGAAATAAGCCCATCACACATCAGATATTACTTTATACTATATTATGTTATATTGAATCTCTGATATGTACCATATATATATATATATATATATATATATATATATATATATATATATATATATATATATATATAATGCTTTTCTGACTCTGTAATGAAGCATTTTGATAGATGGGGAGTTATATATAAATAAATATATCGCCTAATTCGGTCCTGCTGACTGTCCAGTTCTGCATAGGGAAGGGGTAGAATGTCTAGGTCTGAAGCTCAGGTCAAGATCCTACCTCGTGGTACTAACATCCCTCCAAACATCTGATGGACCCCTTAATGAATCTCACCTTCTCACTACACCCCATAACAGCCCTCAAGCACGTATTAACATACCTTTTTCAACATATTATAACTTTACCACAGCTGATAATATACTCTCTCATACATCCCAACGCACATTCTGACATTCGTACCCAAACACGCCATAACTTGACAACAGCTACAAACACACATGCACACACACACACACACACACACACACACACACATACATACACATACATTGATTCTTTTACCCCCTTTACCTTTCTCCTTAAAGGAAGTTCCAGCATCAACCCATCCCTTCTTAAAACACTCACCAACAACTAGGATTTTATGACACCCATAGAATTAGAACTCAAATGTAAAGTTTTCTCAATGGCTCATCACAAGTGGTGCGTTCTGTTTCACTTGGAAGGGATTTTCAAAAGAAGATTCATCCAAGTGAATGAAGTATAGAAGACGAGAGCCACAAAAAAGGTAAGAGAAAAAGATAGAAAAAATGTATTGATTACATGGATGGCGGCATTATTTGCTCATGAATCAGCACTTCTATCTGAAATGAAACATTTATGTCATTTGTCATTTATCAAAGTATCCCTCTTCGACCCTCTGCTGAGGATCAGAATGTAGTATCAAAGTGTAGTATCTGCTAGCAGTACATTCTTTGCACCGGTGCAATACAATGGCCGACAATGGCCTACTGAGGCTAGGTATTGCTAAACTCAAGAGGCCTGAGATTCGTACTGTGTCTTGAAAAAATAACATTGCCTAGTCTTCGGGAATCAGTAAGCCCTGGGGCAACACCTTCCCATTGCAGTAAAAGGCAAGGGTCAGGCGTAACCTGACACTTTTACAATATTAGTTGCAAAGACTGCAGCAATTTCTTAAACTTTCTCGTGTACGGAATCCAACATTAAACTAACCTTGTGTGGCATCTTGTTCTCTTGGGTAAGTCAGTAAATAAGGATGAGAGTGTAGTATATGTGCGCTCTCAGTGAGCAGGGTTCAGAATCATCTGTTTTTTTTTAAACAGAATTTGATTTTACTTCGATTATTTACAAGTTAAAATCTGTCCAATTGATAATATGCATTAGCTAAGGAACAATAAGCACCAAGTTGCATATTTCAACCTACGTAACAAAGTTATCAACTATTAGTGCTCACATAATCATTTGTTGTTATTTTCCTCAAATAATCCTTTTCAAGAATATGAAGTACTATGCGTACCATATATATATATATATATATATATATATATATATGTATATATATATACATATATATATTTAAAGACACACAGAAACACGCACACACACACACACACACATATATATATATATATATATATATATATATATAATGCAAATCAATATGATATCTGATGTGTGATGGGTTCGTTTCATAAAGTGCTCGATACATTCAACATTAAACATTAAATACGGTTAGAAGACAGTTCAAAATAAGATGGAATAAAGGATTAGCTTCCCAAACACATTTATGTTTCTGTCTTATTCGGGCCTCTTCGGGCAAATGATTTTGTTTATTTCAAACCCCCATTTACGGCATTGTTTTTTTCTGGGGGGGCAGAGAGATGATTGGGATGGGTCTTTTTTCTAGGTTGTAGGATCAATTTCATCTATGTATTTTTCTTTCTTTATTTTCTTTTTTCCTTAGTTTAGTGGTCAGTCATTGCTTGTTATGTTTTTTCTTGTTTCATTTAGTTGAAATACTGTGTTTATGAAATTGTTATGAATTGGCAGGATATAGTGTAGGCAATTTCTTTATCAGTATGTTATTAAACCATCAGCTCTTTATAATATGTTTCATTTCTGGGACGATTTCTCTCTCTTGTATATGTTTCCAAGGTTTAAAGTTCACTTTTACACAACTGTAGATGTTTTTTAATCATTCTCGATTCTGTTTGTTTTGGCACGTCAGAAATAATTACGGTGATTGGGTAGTTCTTTCAAATGGCCAGAGGTATAGAATAATGATAATGTTAATAGTCTCAACGGGGGGGATAAGATAGCAAAGGTATTTCTTGTTTCGTATACCTATTTGTGGGATATCCAATTATGTTTTTAGGTAGAAATTTCGAGGATTGCTGGCATTTTAACGCTACTTCATTTTCCAAAGTTCATTAATTCTGTCTCTCGCTTTTTGTTCTATTAGGAAAAATGAGGATTTCAAATTTCTAATTCTCACATTGGTGACATTGGGTTTCAATATTCTGGTATATATTTGTTTGATTTGATATTTCCTTTTACTGTTGATTTGAGGTTGCTATCGGTAGGTCTCTAATATACAGGGATGAAGGCCTACTAATTGTAGAAAAACAGAAAAACACATAAATCCAGAAAAATAATGAAGAAAAGAAAACAAATGTTATGAAAAATTTGAAATTTAATGTTGAAATTAAGACCAAAGTAGAAATTCTGCATTTTTTACATTTTGCTGTCAATCTAAATAATAACACCCCACAAATCCTCCTGCCTGAAATAGACCCCAACTTCCCCAAAATGCCCCAAATAGCAATCTGAAATGAATTGTATCATTCGCCTGAAGAAGCCTAAACAGGACAAAAACATGAACGTGTTTGTGTGGCAAATCTTTTACTCTCTCTCTCTCCCTCTCTCTCTCTCTCTCTCTCTCTATATATATATATATATATGTATATATATAGTCTGTAAAGTTTTTACGCTTTGAAATGTGAAAAGAAAAAACTTTTTCCATAGATTTTTTGTGCGTCACTCAACCATACATTACCAGATACCTGTCAATGCAATAACGTAATTTTCCTTAGTCTTTTTCTCCTGGTTTTTGTTATGATGGCACAATGCATAAATTTTCCTTGGTTGGGATCATCAGTTGTTTACTATATATATATATATATATATATATATATATATATATATATATATATATATATATATATATATAGTTCAGTGGGGATGTTACCAGCCTCTGGATCTGAAACTAAGGTTTCCATCTTACCTCAAGGAACTGGACGGGATAATAGATAGTCTATAGCCACACTGAAGAGTTGTAATACAACGAAACAGCTATCTGTGAATGACACAATGATATATATATATATATATATATATATATATATATATATATATATATATATATGGGAATGTCTGTGTATATTACCGATGTGTTAAAAGTTTGTCAACTCACCTCATAACTTATGAAGAACTTCCTTTATCTACCAACGCAATTTCCTATGACACAACGCAAAAGAAGTTCTAGACAAAATTGAAAAACTTCAAATAAAGACAAGTGAACGACTTATCGTAGTATTATGGATTAAACGAATATATCCAAACAACAACAATATGCACACACACACACACAAACACACACATATATATATATATATATATATATATATATATATGTATGTATGTATACCAAGTTGAACAAGCACACACACGTGCATACACATATATATATAAAGATATGTTATTATGTATGTATATTCGTTTAGACCGATAGACGGATCAGAGAAAAAAGTCAATTTAGTGACTTAGCGAAGTATTTCGAAATAGACAGAAAAGTTGTAACATCGATACTCGTGTACACATATATACTGAGTAATAAAAACACAAATACTTACACGTGGATATATCTATATCTGTGCGTGCGTGTGTGTTCGTTCATACTTTGATGTCTGAACTAAATCTTATTAACGGGTCTGGTGAGTCACTCAATAGACACTGTCACGTGACCAACGTTCTTTCAAAGTATGATATCTTGGGGTGATCAATAAAAAATATAAAGGAAAAAATATATTTGATCAATGAATTAGTTACTTCTCTTGAATTTTGGTGGGCAAGGATTAAAAATGAAAATGTTTAGATTAAAAAAAAGCAAGCATGAATATTCGGGGGTTGCGGTTTTCATTGCACAAATTCATACATACATATATATATATATATATATATATATATATATATATATGCAATGTTCATCCAATTCTGGAATGGGGCACTCTGGTAGATGGGGATTTATGCGTAAATAAATAGATAACTTTGAATCGGTACTAGTGACTGTCCAGTTCTGCATAGTGCCGGAGTAGAACATTTGGGTGTGAAATTGAGATTTCTTCCCTCCCTAGCGGTACTGGAGTTGCGGTTTTCATTGAACAAATTCATACATATATATATATATATATATATATATATATATATATATATATATATATATACATATATTTTTATATATATATATATATATATATATATATATATATATATATATGCAATGTTCATCCAATTCTGGAATGGGGCACTCTGGTAGATGGGGATTTATGCGTAAATAAATAAATAACTTTGAATCGGTACTAGTTACTGTCCAGTTCTGCAAAGGGCCGGAGTAGAGCATTTGGGTCTGAAATTAAGGTTTCGTCCCTCCCTAGCGGTACTGGAAGTGATATCGATTCTATAACCACACTGCAGAGTTGTAATACAACGAAACAGCTGTTTGTGAAAGACACAATTAATAATTATATATATATATATATATGTATAAATGTGTGTGTGTGTGTGTGTGTGTGTGTGTGTGTGTGTACAGCCAGTCAGGACCACCTAAATACTGGGAAAAAATAATGTTTATAGTTTCGCAAACAATTTCGATGCATGTTTTCATGACTGTTCAAGGGTCAAATACGCACTAAACAAAGGCCTGGTATTAATTCAATGCAAAACTGTCAGATGACTCGAGTCTTGACAGCATACTGTGTCGGGGTGATCAATTAAAAACATCTGACAAAGGGATGAACAATTGATAATAAGTTGTCCTGCATTCTGTTAGGCAGCGATCACCAGAAAAAAAAACAACAAAAAAAACAAAAACAAAAAAGGAACGCTGAAGCGTCCAAAAGGATATAATAAGAAATAAATGATTAGATTTTTAGCCCTCTAGCTTTTGGGGTGCGGCCTATACGTGTCATAACTAGCCAGCCAGACAAAATCAAACCAGCCAGATGAAATTAAACCTTACAGAACGTTTTTTAAATAGTTAATGGCTTCTAATATGCATAAAGACGTTTGTATTCATGTACATATGTATAACCGTTTATGTTCATATATCAAACGAACAGGTAACACGCACACACATATTCATACATAAATATATATTTAAGATGCCAAACGCACATATGAAATTATACATAGGTATATAATATTGAACGTATACGTAACATTACATATATACATCGGTAAACGTACACATAAAATTATATATAATGTCCAACATATAGTTAGCATTATATCTATATTAGATTAAACGTAGACAAAATATTTATACATATATAAATATATTTTAAAAACGTACACATAGCATATATATATATACACATAATTTCAAACAAACAATTCATATATCTTTATGTCAAACTCATATATTATATAAAGCCAAACGTGTACAATATACATATGTTATATCTAACGTATACATTAAGTATATAACGTCAAACGAATAGATTATGTATAGTCACACGTACCTGCGTATATATTTCAAATGTACACATGGCATTATGTATGTATCAAAATTAAAATATAAAGTACATGGGATTATATATATATATAATGTCAAACGGACACATATCATTTTAATGCCAAACGTGTACATATATATATATATATATATATATATATATATATATATATATATGTGTGTGTGTGAGTGTGTAATGCTTAACGTTCACGTAACATTATATATTTATATATGATGCCAAACGGCCACATAAAATTATACATATATTATGTGAAATGTACACATAATATTATATGTATAAGACCAAATGTACACATGACATTATATACATTTATATATATATATATATCTATATATATATATATATATATATATATATATATATATATATATATATATATAATGTCAAACGTATACATAACATGATAATATATATATACACGTGTGTGTGCGTGTATGTATGTGTGTGTGTGTGTGTGTGTGTGTGTGTGTGTGTACGTATATTCGCTTATAGTGGTAGACATGTAGTAAATAAAGAAGCGAAAAAGAAATTGTGAAACGCTTGGCTTGACAAAGACGTTGGAGGCTTCGAGATAGAATAAGCTAAAATCGTTAAATCAAAGTCAACGAAGACAAAATAATTGAATGAAGGAAACCAGACTCAAAGACAAAGATTTTGGTAAAACAATAAATTTGGAAGCGGAAAGACAGGATAAAAGGGAGAGAATTCTAATGATAAAAAAATATCTGTAACAATACGCAGAAACTTTTCCTTGATATCTTTAGATCCACAATTTTATGCACAAGTTGTTTTATGGAAATTCATGTTGCATATGTATGTACTAGCGTATGCAAGTAAGCATGACGGTGTGGATCGACACAATGGAACCAAAAGCTGTTTTATTTGGTAATTCATTTTTGAGGATTGAAATATCCTCATTTCGATATATTTTCATAGTTTCAACTCAAGTCTCATGATTCTTCATTGGTATGTCATGAGAGTAAAGGATATAATAGGAATCCGTCCATTGTACCAATTTCTCTGCTATCTCTTAAATATGAATGAGCAAGATTTTGGCAAGTCCTCTCTGTACCTATGGGTATATCAGGGAACGTAAATACTGCAGATAAATAAACTAACGAGATAATATGCATACATGCCTAATTATATATATATATATATATATATATATATATATATATATATATATATATATATATATATATATATATATGTGTGTGTGTGTGTTGAGTAATTGATACGTATGATTCAACTGAATTATAATAAATTGCCTCATATTATATAGAAACTCTCTTTTGGGATGATATACTGTCATTAAACTTGGCGTAGACAACGTAAAAATTGTCCATCCTAAGTGATACGACAACCTACTAATGACAGGAGATTATTCATAATAAGCTTCTCTATGATATAACCCAGTTTATAATTATTCTGTCTGATTATATATGTATATATTTCTTGATAAATAAGAACCGTCGCATTGTAAGAAGAGGATATACCGAGGAAAAAATACAGGATGAAATTTTTTGTTAAAAGCTGTTATTTGGGTTCTTGTATTACTGGCATCTATTTAGCTCAATGGTAAGAACATTGCTATGATGAAGGAGCCAACCCATTTTCTTTAATTCTTTATTCTATTCACGTTGTCTGAGCGAAATGATACATTTACTGTGTAATGAAGGGAGGTCATTTAAAATGATTTTCTCTATCATAAAAAACAATTTATAATCATAATATATATATATATATACATATATATATATATATATATATATATATATATATATATATATATATATATATATATATATATATATATATATATATATATATATATATGATACTCTTATTCATCTCTCTATCAGATAGACAAAGAATAAACAAATCTGGTTGATAAATCAATAGATAGTGTTTGATGACCGACGTCTTTTGGCAGCATTCTATGTTTGAGATTATCAAATAAAAATTAGTGAAAGGGAGATCAATGTTTCTATTATTATTCGGACTATCCTCACTTTGGTAGTTTTTCATACAGGGTTTCAGCCGTGGTACTCTATATGGACACATAGTGTAGTGGTTACAGAAACAGACAGAATTACTGCAAGTAATCTCATGGTTCTAGGTTCAATCCCAGTGTGAGACAATAATAATACTACTAATGCTAAGAGGGGAGTGCGGTCAATATACCCCCGTCGGATAAATAAAGGGTTCGGTTCGTTACTTCACCATACCTACCAGATGATGCTTGATGAAGGCCGTAGAGTGCAACAGCCGAAGCGTTGTATGAAAAACAACCAAGATGTGGATAGTCCGAATACTAATCATACCTAATCTCAAAAATTCGGAGATCAATGTATTAGAGACATCTCTCACCTTCACCTCGGCTGTGGTCACTACTGAAGTCTAAATTTTCAAAGAGGAAAAGAAACGTGAATGCCGGACACAAACTAAAAATATCAGTTTTGGCATGAACTTACGTAGCAAATCTAACTTCCAACCACAAACCTACTTAGGGAGTACATTTTTTTAAAATTCCATTTTGCAAGACATAATTCAGTATGAATGTTTAAATTTTCAGCCCTCTAGCTCTATCGTTCTGGGCTCCGTGCGTGGTACATACATTGCCAACCAACCAAGCATTTAACCCGAATAGACCTATCTTGATGATTTTGGTTGACGATTTCTGATTGATAGATAGATTCACCATAATAACTGAACAACCGTGGCGTCAAAATTTGAAGTCAGTTAGAAAGATTTCCATTGAAGAATAACGACGGTTAGAATGAATTCTACTCCTAACATCACTTGCCTTTTCTTAAAAAAAACTTATAAAATCGAGTTTTGAAAATAAAAACGCTAGAAACATCTAGATCTTGAAGAAACTAGATATTACTAATAAACCATGCCCTTCAAAAGAATGCTTCTAATGGACAAAAAATGACAAAAATCAGAAAGAAATATTTTAAGTTGGTGCACGGTCATTCAACGATGTCGATGTTCAAGTTTACAAAATGGTATGACCAGGAGGGGTGGCACGAATAGAAAGGGATAGGACCACCCACCAACTTTTGTGATCACAGTTGGTCAATAGATAGACACGATATTATGTCCTGCCAAATCAACAACCTTTCAAGTTATGAGAACATGCCCTAATTTGTAGGCAGATTTTTTTTTCACCTGTTTTCCCGTTATTGAAAAGGAAAGCAACACCTGGAAAACACCAGCTGTTCTCCGTCAAAGTAATCGATTTTTTTCTTTGGAGGTTCGAGATCTGTCGGCTCACAGTAATATTTCAAATTGTTTTTTCAATTTCTTTATAATAAACTCTAGAAAAAACGTTTTTAAAACGAAAAAAATTCCATGTCATTTCAGTCAACTATTTTCCCAAATCTGTTCATGTCGTTTACGTAATATCTTCCGGTGTTTTTATATGTTTTACACAGATATTGATATCATTGTACTCATCTTGGGGATATGAAAAAACAGTCATATCAACACACACACACACACACATACGCATGCATGCACGCACGCGCACGCACAGACACACAGATACACACACACACATATATATATATATATATATATATATATATATATATATATATATATATAATGTGTACTGTAGAGAGTGAGAAAGACTCGGGAGTAAAGTGTTTAGAGGTTTATCAATCCTTAGATGTAAATTGTCCAGACATGTTTCGGGATTCTTCCCATCTTCAGAGGTATGTGCTGTGTGAGTATGTGTTAAAAGTTCCCATGTAAAAACCAGAGTCCACTATCAGGAGCTATGCATTGTTGGTAAATTGTGTTGTAAGAGCGGCTGGAGGCCTCCTGCTGAGTGGGAGAATGTCCAGTTAGGTATCAGGTCTTTGGTTAAGCAGTAGCAGTTGGTCTTGGGGAGGGCAGATTGTGTCAGGGTAGGGGGGAGCGATGCAGAGTTAGATTTTTTGGTGTGTAAATGGAGGGGTGGTAGGGTCAAGGAGCAATATAGGTTTCAATCTCATAAGTTATTGAAAATCTGTTGGCTATGATTTGGACAAGAGGTATAACTGGCTAAAGTGAATTTTTCTATGGGTCTAGGTGACTTTGAAGCTTCCATTATTGAATGTATCTTAGATGTGGGTGTGAGGATATTATTGGTAGGAGTTTTGTGTATTAGGGTTCTGCGTGATGAGGGTTGTTCAGTTTAGTGTTTAATCCATTAGGATATAGGGTTTTAAGTTTGTTGATCCACATGTCTTCGTGTTTCTCTAGAACTTTAGTTATGTCAATTGGAGTAGTTTTTTCTATTTTTTCTATGATGGTAAAGCTATATATATATATATATATATGAATACGGTAAATCTTTATATTCTTACGTGATTTCCCCATTCCAAGAATGCTCAATATTCGATGTTGAGCAAATATGTCCATATTACATTGAAATTTGGTTTATCAAAGTGGTTATCTTAGTTTCATTATACGAGATTATCGAATAGACTGTCTATTTCATGATCTTGTTGGTTGAAATGGACACGAGTATTATCATACTCCAAATGTCCATGTTATACGGACATTTCGGCTCCACATCAAGTATTGAGTACTTTTTATGTGTTCCAATTATAACACTAACCCAAGGGAGTGTAGTTATAATGAAATTACCGGTATGGCGAGTAGAAAAAGACTGCATGCAAGTCTTGAAGGATACCCCAAGCAGATCATTAGCTTTTTAACTTAAAGGTATAATCTCCATCTATGGTCTTGTAAGAATATAAAATCAAAGGTGCCGTTAGAATGCGTTTTTTTTTCATTATATAGAGTTCTTTACTCAGAGAGAGAGAGGGAGAAAGAGAGACACAGAGATAGAGAGAGAGAGAGACTGTACACGCACAGTGGTTTTTGTATGTGTATTTACTAGCATAGTTTACTTTATGGACACGAGCATATTGATTTAAGAATCGAAATTATTTACTCTTTTTCAATATATATGTATATAATGGGTAACTAACCGTTAAATCCGGGCAGTATTTGTTCCCACGGGTAAACAGTTATATGGTATTTCGATAGTGATATTTTTTTCCCAAAAATCATCAGTCCGAGTACTCGATGACTTATAACAGTTTAAACTTAGTTTTAGGTTAGATTTTGTCAGGACAAATATACTAAAATAAACAAAAAGACTGAGGGAAGAAAAAACACGATGCGGTATTTTCATGTGTGTTTAACACGCCTCTTCAGGAGAATGGATTCATTTTGGCTCATTGAGAAACAGTTTTCTTAGCTAAAACAGAATCGGTGTAAAGTTATGTTTATTTGAGGTCCATTGAGTGAATGTGGTTGTAGGAAATATCATGAGGCAGAGTTGTTTTAAGCGTATCACTATCTGTAGGTAACATGGTTGGGTAAATATTTCTTTAGTGTAAAATATTCGATATGTGATTGTCTCGCTTAATTGTCTTCAGATTTTGATTGTGATATTTTTTATATAATTTCGGTACGTTAGTGTCTGGTTTAAATTAATATCTATTATTTAATTTCAATTTATTATTCTAAATCATTTATAATATTGTTGAATACTTCGCTAATAGGATCGCTGTAGTTTGACATTCTAAATTCAAGTTTGAACACTATCTTCTCCCTACTCCTCCTCCTCCTCTTCTTCTTCTTCTTCTTCTTCTTCTTATTATTATTATTATTATTATTATCATCATTATTATTAGTAGTATTATATCGTCTCGATGTAAGTTTGGCTATCGAGACTATATTGGTATCGAATTAATTTTAGTTCCTCAGGGTTGAGTGAAGATTCGTATTGGGCTAGGTGCATAGGTGGCTTTAGGTCGAGTTCAAACTTGATTTAATCTGTGGTAGTATTAATCCGTTAGATTGTATTTATATATATATATATATATATATATATATATATATATATATATATATATATATTCATATATATATATATATATATATATATATATATATATATATGTCGAGTTGTAATTACTGGTTTGATTTGGGTAGTTTAAAATCATTCTATTTGGTTAAAGCCTTGGCTTTATATATTTGTGCCGTCTATTATGACTCATGTAGCACATAATGTATTTATAAGCATTATCATCATACATCGAGTGGATTAAAATATATCTATTGCTCTTCCAATTCCTGCGTATTTCGAAATAAATTATCTAGGGAAACTAATATATATATATATATTTATACATTTATTGAGGTCTTTCAACTATTATATTTTATTAAAGTAAAAAAAAAAATTACGCCTCAACAAATAACATCGTTGACATTCCTATAGTTACAAACATTGGAATTTTTTATTTTGCGAAATTTCACTTGGCCTACCCTTCGGGTGCACAAAAGAAACGTAGCCATGTTTAATCGTATTCTGCTCGCCGTTCCTGTCCAATTTATTTAATCAAAAACGCCTGGAGTCAACGCACGATTTACTTCGAGCAATTTCGATTTAACTCGATAGGAATTCGATTGATTGAATTGATTCAACGATCTCCGTTGTAACATGTCCAGGGGGAAACAGTGGATCAGCTCATAACTTTATTGTAATTTTCGTTTATTTATTTTTTTTCCTTTCCCTCAATTCCAAAGCTTCACGTCAAGTTTTACTGGTAATTTAAAAATAATCTAAAAACCAGTCTCGTTGATCACTCAATACAAAACTCTCACGCAATAGTTGTCTTCTTGGAATATTCCGTGTCAGGGTTTGGATGTATACATCGAAAAATTAAAAAAAAAGAATTTTAAAAAAAGGTGTAATTACATTATTTTTCATTTCAGTACGTCTCACATCTCACATACAGAGGGTCACGAGCGGAAGGTGTGGAAAATCCTCATACAACGAATTTCCCCGTGTACGCAGCGGCTAATTGAGTACACTCTAAGCTGTGAGGGAAATAGAAGGGAGCATGTCTTTGCCAATCTTCCAAGGTGTCCGGACAACATTGAAGAAGAAATAGCACGAAGAATCATACTAGGTTGGTGAGCTTTTACTAGAACAAGCTCGACTTTCAAGAACAAGAAAATCCCACGAGTGCTAAAAAAGGTGGGTATACAACCAATGTATCCCAACGATAGTCACCCATGGAGCAGTAAAATGGAACCTTACCAAAAGTTAGACACTCAAACCAGGAACCATGGAACGTGCACATGGGAGAATCATGCTCAAACTCACATGGAGAGATCATGAGACAGCACAGTAAATCAAAAGGAAAAAAGACAAGAGTCCGATATATCATAAAAATGTTACATAAAACTCAAATGGCAATTGGCTGGACATGTTGCAAGGATGCAAGACAACTGCTGGACATCACGACACACTTTATGGATCCCAACAGATCACATGTGAAACTGTGACCGACAGAAAGTAAGATGACGAGATGAACTGGGTGAATTCAAAAAGTGATGCCCATGATGAAGAGTTCCGGCAAAGGTCTGTTGAAGGTCCAAGATATCATCAAAAATGTTACATAAAACTCAAATGGCAATGGGTTGGACATGTTGCAAGGGTGTCGGACAAATGCTGGGCATCTCAACTAGCTACGTGGATTCCCACAGATCATGGGCGAAACTGTGACCGACAGAAAGTAAGATGGTTGGATGAGCTGGATTAATTCTGAAAGCGATGCCCATGATAGAGAGTTTTGATAAACTCTGAAGAATGGCTGTGTCCAACAAAAGACGCTAACAGGCTGCTGCTGCTGCTGATGATGATGATGATGATGGTGATGATGATGATGATGGTGGTGGTGGTGGTGGTGGTGGTGATGGTGATGATGATGATGATACCTCAAGTGGGTCATGGATTTTGCAACGTAGCGTTTAACTCAAAAGACGAGTGACCACAAAAAAGAATCAATCTTGGATAAGTATAGTGAATTGAATCCCTCAACTAAAGACTTATTCAGGGTTGGTTGGATGGGAGTCAATTTTTTGTTTAGATATTATCATCAGTCTTTTAACGTCCGTCGTTGGACACAGACCTTCCCCAGGATTTGCCACACTTCCCTATCATGGGCGTCTAGCTCCTCTCTCCATCTAATATTCTGCTGGCCTCGGTTGTGTATGTGATCTCAGAAGATACATGTCGCGAGTCGTGATGTCCATCGGTTGTCTGACATTCCTGCAACATGGCCAGCCCATTGCCACTAAAGTTTTTTGATAGATTCTATAATGTCCCTGACTCCTGTCTTTTCTCGGATATACTGTGCTGTCTTGTGGTCTCTCCATGTGATGCTCAGCATAATCCTTTCACGTTCACGTTGCATGGTTCTCAATTTATTGGTCTGTCTCTTGGTTAAGTTCCTTATTTCAGTTCAATAAGTGACTATTGGGAGGATGCATTGGTTATACACCCTTCTTTTTAGGATTAATGAAATCTTCTTATTTTTTAAGGTTGAGCTTGCTCTGCCAAAGGCTTGGCATCCTTGTGTGATTCTTTGCTTGATTTCTTCTCCTTTTGAGGGTCTCATAGAAATTGGTTATCCTAGGTAGATGTAGTGGTCTACTTCCTCCAGTTCTATCAGGAGTAAATATTCAGTTTTCAAGCCCTCGAGCACAACCGTTGCAGCCTGTGCTCACGATATATAGCCATCCACCTAGATTGCCTCAAATACTGAAGTGACCTGTGTTGACAGTTTTTGTGAAAGTTTTAGTTGACGATATCGAATACAATAACACAGTTATGTCATATTTATAATTTGATATCTTTTACTCTTTGAGTCCCAGCACCAGGAGATCAAGCGACAGTAAGTCATAGACTTGACAATGAGTCGCTTGAGTTTTGTAGGGTTAAGGAACGTTGGCAAACCCATTTAGGATTTGAGCTCTCTCAAAATTCCACTTTCTGATTTTATAACCATTCATAAAAATTACTAACTCAGTTACATGAAAATAAATCCAAAGACTTGTGACTTTAAAGTGGAAGAGTCCATAGTTACAGAAAGAGCACCATGGAAATCACACTAATTGCATACTTGGAGAAGGCAGTAGATCGGATCGTTCCGTAGGGCTGTGGAGAAAAGAAAAAGGCAGCAAAAAAAAGAATTCAATAGCTAGATAAACACTTTGAAGGAAAATGACTGATCACAGAATTTCAGAACGTAATATAGATAGATAAGTAAAGAGCTAGCTAGCTACATAGATTTTGAAACAATCTTGTTTAGAATAAGGGATGATTTTCATCGCAATCAAAATCTACTCAAAAATAACGTAGGCCTAATCATGACATCTGGCAAAGGAAGCAGCTCACCAATTAATCCGTTATTAATTGGCAGATCGGGGCATACCTGCCCAACCAGCGGCAACGGAAAGAGATAAGTATCTAGGAGAGAAATATAATCTCGTACACAACTCGGGTAGATGCGTGTATGTATCTCCGTATCCGCATCGCAATAAGCGACGTTTCTGCACGCTTCCGCCTATCATGCTCCAAGAATAAACGTTTCATGTTGAACAAAGAAAGGGTGGGGTTCAGAGGAGAGGTTCTGAGAGTGAGATCGCAACGCTAAGGCTGGAAGATG
>OY735224.1:34125683-34155683 GCA_963457665.1 Thysanoteuthis rhombus
TTTCGTGTTATATACTTATTCAGACTGACCCTGAACTTTAACTGTTACATCCAATATTTCAACGTTAAATTATTGAGTATGAATTTTTTTTCTGGTTTACATATATTTATTTATTTATTTCTTTATTTATTAGAATGAATAAAAACGGCAGGTATATTTTGGGGGTATATTTCTTTTTCGGGGAGCCATTATGATATTACTCTTCTTTGATTCATTCAAGTATTTTCATCTCTTTATTTTTACTAGCGAAATACTCGTTGCTTTGCTAACGTCACACCGTGGGAGTAGAACTCTAAAACTTAATACAATGTGAAATGGACGCACGGGACTTGGCCGGAGCGACCTTACCGACACTTAACCAAATCTTGCACTCACAGATGCTCGATAAGCAAAATCAATTCCAGCTCATTTTTCTCGCCTTCTTTTCTCTTCTCGACGTCTTTGCTCAGTCGCTCTCCTTTCGTGAAATATAATTATGTTTCGCCCCCTATGTACCCATTTGTGAATCCATACCCTTCTTCTTTCTCTTCTTTGCAGTACCATTTGCTGGTCAGGATGGCGTGATTAAATTCTCGGAACTTCTCATTGACGCCCACTCAATCCAGCGTAAATTGTGACGGACGGAGTAAGAAGACACGTTGCTCCTCAAAATGCTGCTTTTAAAGATGCAGTATCATCTGTAGTACCCATGACTGTCAGTAACTGGTGGGATGACATATCGAAACAAAATTTGCCGATTCAGCTCTTTTGGAAATAGATCTTGCACCTTTTGGGTGAATTTAACACCTTCAAGTCACTTTGTCACCGACTGACTGACATGAGATGCTGAAATTAAATTTTAAAGAAAACGGGCTTTTAAAAGGAGAAGCTGTTAAAGGAAGGGACTTTTGGAAGAATGTGTGATATCGAATTACAGCATCTATCCTCTGGCTTGTTGAGCAACTATAGCGACCAACAGTGTTAGAAGCTTCTATCTGTTTCATTATTGCACGTGTGTATGTTTCTCTGTTGAAAATGCGTGTGATATCATGAATAGTACACTTCATTCTGACCATATGTATTCCTTAATGGATTTTCTTTGTACAAAACTTCAGATTTTGACGCTACGGTAGTTCAATAATTTACTGTGATGGCAAGTGTACTTCGTTTTTATTCTCACAAAAAATTCATTTCAAATTTTCATTCAAGAGTGTCATCTATTCAGGATGATATTCAGTTGACGTCTTGTCATTTCTTCTCGTGGATTTCTTCTTTTTTTTTTCGAACTTCTACAGAGTTTTAACTTTATTTTTCTCGCCTAACAACAATGATATTTTCAGACTCCCAGACAAAAGAAAGAAAAGTTTGAATTTGCAGATAGAAAAGTTCCTAGCATTTTCTTGACAAAATCATTCAATCATATCAATTCATAACATTTTTATCCAGCCATCACGGTATTCACCCGTTCTTTCTGCGAACTTCACGCCATTTTTCATCTCCAGAAATAAAAATTTTAAAAATCCAAAATGGATGTACGGGAGTACTGATGCCATTTTTATTGAAAAACATCTGAAGTCGAGTAACATAAGAAGAAAGTAGATGGTATCAATAAACTATACATGTCAAAACAAGGACCAGAAAAGTAATAAAAAAGCCTTTTCTCCAGAAATCTGAATAGTTTTTCTTTTTTCCATGAAGAATTTATTGGAGTACTGGTGCCAAATTGTCAAATCTTTTGACGAAACAGCGTTGCCAGAAGCACTAAAACACACAAAGATAGGCACATATAAAGGAACAGAGAACCCTTCACTATCTTTGGTGGCTGCAGTCGTTCAATAATACTGCGTCTTTCCCATATAGTTTTTTATCCAATGATATTTCTTTTTGCAATCGTCTTTTCCTTCAGCCATTTTGTTTTCTATCTCCTTCTTCAACACCTCAACTTTTACACTTTCAGAATCCTTCTGTTTCTCCTTCTGTTCCCTTCTAAAACTCCTTGCACAGAAAAAGATATTCCTTCTTCCAATGCGTCATTCAAATAACTTGACTGATTGACATATCGTTTTTTTTTTTCCTGCAAGTTTCACGTTTGGTTTGTCTTGCATCTTTCTTTGAATGTTTTTTGTTTCTTTTCCGAATCAGCAGTTTTCAAGTTCTCTGACGATCCAGAACATTCTTTGTCCTTGAACTCAATATTTCATTTAGAAACTGTCAATCAAATCTGTCTAAATAAGTTTCTTCAGTTTTTACTATGGCCTGGCTGGCTACGAATTTGTTGCATTATTGGAGCAAAAGGGTTGAAAATCCAAACATTCATTTCGTATCATTGCCTACTCAATTCTTCTGGAACAAGATATAGCACTTTCTGGGGGAATTTAGCTCCTGCTGACTAACAGACATACTAAAATTAATTTTCAAACAGACACGTTTTCAAAAATGAAGTTTTTTAATTGATCACCCCCAATGCAGCATACTGCCAAAAGATGTCACGACACGATTTCTATTCAGTGAATAACCAGACCTGTCTCCTTTCCCCAATAGATCTAGTGGGCTGAAAAAGTAAACATTTACTTTTTGAAGTGTCTTAGTGTTTGTTTGTTTTTTTAATTCTTTCCAATAAGTTTGTAGTGCGGGGTTCAATTCACAATTTAATTTTATGCTAAATTGGTCCCCTAATTTTTCTCCGGTGTTTATTTGTTCTGTTCTCTCAAATTCAGACCCTTAGTGATCACAGCCCTTGAAAAGCGACTGATGTTGCTTTTTTATTGATCCCTTTTTTCGAATTCCTAATTGATCACCCCTAACATGGCATGATGCCAAGCAATGTTAGTGAAGTGACGTTTTCTATTGAGAAACTGACCAGATTTACAAACTGATTGTGCTATATGTTCATACTTACTGCGTCATTGCAATCATTTCAATAGTTTATCACCGACATTCTGATGCACTTTTCCCAACATCTTTTGGCAGCAAGCTGTGTTGAGTGTGATCAATTAAAAAGATTGAAGGAGCGCAATGAATAAGTCACTAAAAATGGGATGATCCTTGAACGAAAACTTGTCTTTATGGTGCTCTAAAAAGAAGTCCAAAGTTGAAAAAAAAACCAAACAAAGGGACCCTTTTAGCATTGTTATACATTGCAAATTGAAGGAGCGCAATGAATAGGTCTTTAGAAATGGGATGATCCTTGAACAAAAAACTTGTCTTTGGGGTGCTCTAAAAAAAAAGTCCATAGTTGAAAAAAAAACAAAAAACAAAAAAACAAAAGGACGCTTTTAGCATTGTTATACATTGCAAATTGAACCCTCTCTATTTTTTTATTTTTATTTTTTTACTGGGGGTCATTTTCAGAGAATCTTTTTTTTTTAAGACATAATGAGTAAATTGTTGCCACCTGCACATGCATGATACATATATGTATATATATATATATATGATCTCTGCCATTCAGATACTTGTTTATGTCTCCCATAGAGATGCTGATGCATAAGAAAAGGATAAGTTGCACGGTCTGCTCTTAGTTTGGCAAGATGTACTTTTGCACATGATGATGATGATGATGGTGGTGGTGGTGGTGGTGGTGGTGATGGTGCTGCTGCTGCTGCTGCTGATGATGATGATGATGACGATGATGATGATGATGAAAGACCGGTTCCAACGAGACGAAAAAAAAATTGGTTATGATCTTCACCTGACCCTGATTTATAACTGCCTGTGCCGGGCATAAATTATCGACATGTGATGTCCGTGATGTATTTTCTATTAATAATTTCTTTTTATATGGATACATTTTTATGTATATTTTTTTTTCTAATGAAATAAAAGCAATAACGAACGATGTGTGGCGTAAATTACTTCAATTGCTAATTATGTCACGTCGCCATTTTTCTTTTCTTTTTTTTTTTTTCTTTTTTGTTACTTGGCTTGGATTCCCTTCTTAGGAATCGTCAAGCGAAACCGTTATCATAACTGTCAACATAGGTTTCTCAAAGGTTTTTGAGTTGGTCCTGCTGGAGTCCATGCTGCATTTGTGGAGTTGAAAGGGTGAAAATTTTAACAAATACCCTCTATTATGTCTACAAAGAACCTTTTTTTCTAATTCCATACCTAAATGAGTATTCACTTGGGAGTTCACTTTGCAATTAAAGTGTATGCTAAATGAGTTCCTAATTTGTGCCCGGTTGCTTCCATGCTTGTCTTTTGAAAAATCAGGCTCTTTTTACGATATGACAAAAAGCAAAAGAATAACTTATTTATCGATCAACGCATTTCCGATTCTTTTTAAATTGATCACCTCAAACACAACATGTTCCCAAAAGTCCTTTGTCACTTCGAAGTGTCTATTGAGTAACTAACCAGACCTTTTTTATTTTTATTTTATATTCATTTTCCTTTGTAATTTTTTTCCCCGGATCTTCTTTCTTGGTCTTCTTGATCTTATATTCTCTTTCATCTCCTTCCTTTGTTTTATTACTTTTTTTTTTCATTTATCAATTCTGTTTCCTTTCTCATTCACATTGAAACCCATAGCCATTTCACTTTGAATCCATTCAGTATTGATTCACCAATTGTTAGAAGTAAATTAAGGAGTAGATTTCATTTTATTTTCATGAGTAAAATATTTAATGAATTTTCTAAAAATTGATTTCAACAATATTTCAGTGCACGCATTTAAACAAAGATGCAGGAATCATTGATTATTCTACCAGTAGATCAAGTATTTGTTCTCAGTTTCTGGTTGGAGTGTTCGTATAACCTAAATCTTTCTAATGTAGTTTATCATTCTTAGAATCAATGGTTAATTCATGGACCCTTTGTGAATTAATGTTTTTATTGGGTGATATTGTACCACTCTCTGAAGCTAATTGACTTTTGATCGAAGTTGATAATTTCAGTTTTTCATTTTGTTTGCTTGATATCTTGATATATATATATATATATATATATAGAGAGAGAGAGAGAGAGAGAGAGAGAAAGAGAGAGACAGAGACAGGGACAGATAGACAGACAGACGGACAGAGACGGAGAGAGAGACAGAGAGACAGAGAGACAGAGAGATAGATAGATTGATAGATAGATAGATAGATGGATAAATGTTCGTTTCTTCGTGTAATATTTCTGAGAGGTGGGACAGAAGAAATAATATAAGGTAAGATCGCCTTCCTCGTACAGTGTTTGTATTTTTCAACGCATGCTACCTTTTAAAGATGTTTTCTTCATTTCTTTATTTCTCCTTCTGGTTTTCTTCTCCAACTATTTAGTTTCTTTCTTCGTTTCTCCTTCATTTTTTGTTCTCTTCTTCACTCAGGTTTTTCTTCCTTTCTCTCTTCTATTTTCCCTTCTATTTCTTCCTCACTGCTTTCATTTTAACCTCGTTTTTCTTTCTTTTTTTCACCAATTCTTACTTTCCTGACCTACCATTCTCGTCTCACTTTTCCTCTCGGTTCCTCTCTTCTACATCCTCTATCCTCCAACCTCCACCCACTCCCTGTTTCCCCACTCGCTACCTCCCCATCCGACAATTCAATTTACACCTCCGACCGATAAAATTTTAATGAAGCTTTTCCAGAAATTATTGACATCAACAGTAGCAGAATTAATAGAACATGCCCTGTGTTTGTAAATTAATTAGGGAATTGATTTTTCTTTATTTTTGGCAGGATAATTTGATACACAATTTCTTTCATTTGGAAAACGAATTTTTACCGACTTTACAGGTGTTTGCAGGTGCTAATTAATACCGTTCCTTTGTTCTCCTTTGCCAACTCTGGCTCCGTCTCTCGCTCTCACAGTCATGGGCGCAGCTAACGAAACGTTTAATGTATGAATCACCAATGATTTAGCGGAAACGAAGATAGCCGCTACCTTTTGTTTCATGAATTTAGCTTTGGTTCGTTTTTTGCTCTGAAACCCTTGAAACAGACCAAGAGAGATAAGATCTTATAGATGAAGCACCCAATTATCAAATAATGATCGAGGTGTACACGACCAATTTAATCGACAAATTAAATAAACATTATTTTACATTCAACGCATGGTCGGCAGAGCAAACACACATTTCGAGAACCAGACGATCCAAATAATCTTAAAAAGAAGAGTATACAACCAAAGCATCCTCCCGATAGTCACTTATGGAGCTGAAACATGGAACCAAATCAAGAGACAAAGCCGCAAAATGAGAAGCATGCAATGCACACATAAGAGAATCATGCTCAACCTTACATGGAGAGATCACAAGACAGCGCAGTATATCAGGAAAAAAACAGGAAGAAAACAGGAGTCCGAGATATGATAGAAACTCTTAGAAAACTCAAATGGCTATGGGCTGAAAGAAAACTGATTGACATAACGACTCATGACATGAATCCCCAGAGATCATATAAGAAACCAAGGCCGACAAAACACAAGATGGAGAGATGAACTAGAAAAAATTGGAAAAATACTGGCTCCACGATGCCCAGGATGGAGTAGAGTGACGGATCCCGGGGGAGGTCTTTATTCAACGACGGACGTTAAAAGACTGATGATGATGATGATGATGATGATGATGATGATGATGATGATGATGATGGTGATGATGATGATGATGATGATGATGTTTGTTTTTTTAAGGATTTTTGAGCCAAAAAAGAATCCAAGCTAAATTCATATAATCAAACAGCGGTTAGCTGCTATCCCTACTTCCGCTGATTTTTTTCAACGTTTTATCAGTTTAAACTCCTCCCCCCCCTCTCTCTCTCTCTCTCTCTCTCTCTCTCTCTCCCTTTTGTCAGGATCCCTGCTCGGAATAGTTAACCTCGTAGTAAGTGAAAAGATACGGATATCAGCAGCGATTGCTAAGTTTCCTTCCTATCCGCTTTACGTGGCTATTTATTCAACCTTTCCAGATCTTCAAAACTGACATCAATCACCGTGGCTCACTGATAGAGTGCTGGCCTGCGGTTTTGTAGGCCGTGGATCAATCCATCGCTGAGTCATACCGGAAGACTTTGAAAATGCTCAGGCAAAGTAGCTCTGAGAACCCATTCATATCAGATACACCGATTCTAAAAACTTAGTGTGCTCTAGTTAGGTGAGTGCAAAAAGACCAATAGACTCTGGTTTAGAAAAAAAGGCAGACAAGCAACGTCCAAGGGACTAATCTACTCGGGAAAAATAGATGATACGACGAATGAGTATAAATCTACCCACTTGAATTGTATAAAAGGTTCGGTTCAGAATTCTATGAAGTTTACCGATTGTGACAGATACCTGAAGAAGACCGGAGTGTACAACGCGAGAAACGTTTCGACTACGACGGATCATATAATGCAGAAAAATACTATTGAGCAAAACAATGAAAATACACTCCCCCAAAATACAGGGTGGGCATAAAGAAACTCCATTGGGTTTTAGAAATAACTATTATCAATTAGTCGATTAGAGTCAAACTAGCTCTACTTTAGACCGTACAAGGTTAGAAAGTGTCTCTGAAAAACTGTCAACCAAAACTGCCCAAATAGGTTTCCTCAGTTTTTCGGCTGGTTTGGCTGGCTATCAATATATCGACCACGCGTACTGGCCGCACTTAATTTAAACATATTCTCCTCCGTAAGTCTAGGAATACGTTTTGCTCTCTCGATATTAACCTCTAATACGTTTTTAGTCGGGAGTGGTCTGTTTACAATTTCCTGTTTAAGCTAAAATGGTCTTTAATCTATGTTTGGCGGTACGCACACTTGTCTTTTGAAAATTTTAACTTTTTACCGATTCAAAAAAAGGCAAGAGAAGTAATTTATTTATTGATCATCCCCTTTTCAGTTTTTACTTTATCAATCACACCCAACACGGCATGCAGCCAAAAGATGATTGTCATGTGATGATTTCTATTGAGTGACCAACCAGACTTGCCGTGTTCGATGTTGACACTAACTTTTGTAAGCGTTGTAATATAGCCTTCGTGGACTTTCAAAAAGAGTCCAGTGGCATTTTGACAATAACATATTGAATGCACTCCTCCAGTTCATCCAGAGTTTGTGGCTTGGTGAGGTGCACCTCTTTTACTCACTGCTACTAGAAGAAGAAACAGGCTGAGGAATGAGAGCCAAAAACTACATATACTTTCTAAAAGGGAGTTAATTCTCAGCGAACCGGTATATATCTATTGTATCGGTAAAAATGCACGAGAACACAATACAAATTAACTTAAATACATGGGATCACAAACTGGAGAAAAAACATTCTCATGAATTATCGTCTTGATTTCGTTAGACGTGGTGTACACATCTTGCATGCTGGACCATATTTCCATTGAGCAGTTTGGATAGAGGTTCCAACGGATTTAAGTGCAAACAATTGACGGGAAAACAATCGGTGAATACATGTTTTTTTCAGGTGAAACAATCAGCTGACCGAGCATCGATATCAATATCATCTGGGAACCTCCAATCATAAGCAACTTCTCGAAAAATGCCAACAGATTATCCAATGCAAGAGAAGCAACCCAGAAGTTAACACCAAAACAGAACCTAGGTACTAAAATGAGACATGATATGTCCAGTCCAATCGAGCATGCCTTCTAAGAAGTAATTACATATTTCAGAACTAACAATATCCGATGAAGACCATAGGGTACACGGCTAAAATAATGAAAGTGCAGAAGGGCCTGACCATAACACATATAGTGATATTCTGGTGCGGTGTGTAGATATTCACATAATTCCAGTTTGAAAAACACACATCAAAGCCCAAGAAAAAAACTATACACCCCTGGCCAAAATTGACCGATTTCCTTTTACAATCAAAACTTGCTTCAAATGTATGTCTTGATTACTCTCATTGTAATGGATCAAAAAATGAATGTATTACTTATATCTCTAAGTAGCTGCATAACAATTTTTAGTTTGATCGGTCCTGCAGTTCCAAAGTCAAATATCTTCTGCATTTAGAGCTATGGTTCATCATCATCATCAGTCTTTTAGCGTCCATCGTTGGACATAGACTTCCCTATCATGGGCGTCTCGGAGCCAGTACTTCCTGAACTTGTCTAGCTCGTCTCTCAATCTAACATTTTGCCAGCCTCGGTTGCGCATGTAGTCTGGAGGATCCATGTTGTGAGTCGCAATGTCCATCAATTGTCTGCCATTCTTGAGACATGGCCAGCCCACCACCATTTGAGATTTTTAATGGATTCTATGATGTCCCTAACTCTTGTCTTTTCTCGAATGCACTGTGCAGTCTTGGGGTCTCTCAATGTGAGGCCCAGCATAATTCTTTCCTGTGTACGTTGCATGGTTCTCAATTTACGGGTCTGTCTCTTGGTTAGGTTCCATGTTTCAGCTCCATAAGTGAATATAGTTATTTATATATAAAATGTAAGCAAACAATCGGATCAACTGTAACTCACGATATTCCAATTATCGTGGTTTTGTCAACAACATAATCAAATTTCAGCCACATTGATCAAGATTAGAGAGAGTTCTCTGATTGTGAATGAAAATAAATTTTATACTTATCAAATATAAACAAATGATTGGATCGACCATAACCTACCAATTCCCTTGCAGAATCTCTCCGCAAGTTCACATACAAAAAGTCATTGGAATATAGAGAGAAAAATTATCCAATCGAGAAAAAGAACATGAAGGAAACAGAAACCCATAGCGAATGACGTGTTTCACGCCTGGCCAGAGCTAACCGGCCATCTTTTTATTCTAAATAAATTTCTTATTTGTGTCTCAATTACTTTTGTTGTAATAAATGAGACAAACCAACGCAGTATTTACATATATATTGGTTCGTTTGATTTATCACGACAAGAGTGATTAAGTCACAAATTACGAGTCAGTTGAAATTGTAAGGACACCGGTTAGTTTCGGCCAGTAAAGTAGGCCTGTTTTTGTTGATTTGGCAAAGTCATTCGATTCAACTTCAAAAGTGCACAAATAAACTGACACGGAAGATGAATGGAATGAACACTCTGGAACACCGGAACCACGATACAACGAGGGTAGCAGCCCCCCCCCCTGCCTCTTTGGCCCGGAGTCAGCTGTATGCCTTCTATAAAAAGGGAAAGTGTAAGACATACTGAACCAAATACTTATATGTTCTTTGAAAAGTATCACAAACCCTCCTTTGTGACATTAAAGATCAAAGTGTAGTACCTGTTCTCAGTGCATTCTTTGTGCCGGTACGATGATCTGGCTGTTGATAACATCCTCAGGCTTGGTATTGCTCAGCACAAAAGAGCTAGGTTTCGTCCTATGCCCCCCCCCCCAGGAAAAAAATTACTCTGTCTTGGAGGTGCAGTGCACCTGGGGTACCACCTCCCCATCGCACAGAAAAAGATGGGTTTGGCATGCCCTGACGCCTTTGCAACACTAGTTGCGCGGATTGGAGCTATATCTTTAGATTTTCCGTGTACGGACCCCATATTAAAAACGGCCTTATGCCTCCTCTTGCATTCCTGGGGAAGTGAGCAAATACAAGAATGTACTATCTGTTCTTTTCGTCTACGAAACAGCGATAATTTCCCATCTTAAACGTTATTGTGGTTGAAATAACGTTGTGGATCCTAGGTTGGGAAACACCATCTACTTTATATCGAAAATATGAAAATTTATAAATTAAGGTACATTTTAGTATAAACATATTTATTGGTCAGAAGTAAATGAATCCTTGTAGATGTTTAACAATTTCCTTTTTTGTATATATTTCCGACCTATCAGCTTGGCTAAGTCGATAAGAGATCTGTCTACTAATCACTTCGTTGTGATTTTAAATCACAGTTGGTAAATGTTAATTTTGTAATTGTATTTATATATAAAGATGAAATAAGCCCACCAGTATTCGTAACATACAATTTCGTAGACTTGTATGAGTTGTAAGTTTGACCTGGTCTTCAAGAGAGCAATCGATCACGGTATTTCAAATCCACAGGGGCAACGATCTATGAATTAACCTTACTTAACCAAGTGAAGATTAGTTCAACCGATATGAACCAAGTGATGACCGGTATCACCTAGAGTGATAGTGGTACTGATATTTACCTGACATAGATGTCTTATAAATCGGTTTCACTTCATGTGAAGAGACAGACAACCATCTGAGAGTTTTACACCCTTGAATAAAAAAAGGATTGTTACTTGTTGCGATGGCAGAACAAGTCAACAACTCCAGCGTCTAGATTTGAATGGAGTTCGACAAAATTCATTAGCTATTTCGGCAAAAATAGAGATTGTCGCAAAAAAAGATGCAATCGGCTTTCAACGTTTTTTTCTCATTCTGAAGACTCTTCTTAAAGACACAGAGTAGGAAAAGAATGCAAAAAGATATCAATTATGCGTGCATTTAAACTCTGCTAAAGCATCCTCCCAATAGTCACTTACGGAGCTGCAACGTAGAACCTAACCAAGAGACAGATCTGCAAATTGAAGACCATGCAACGTGCACATGAAAGAATTATGCTTAGCCTCACACGGAGAGACCACAAGACAGCACAGTACATCCGAGAAAAGACAAGAGTCAGGGACATCATAGAATCCATTAAAAATCTCACATGGCCGTGGGCTGGCCATGCTGCAAGAATAGCGGACAACCGATGGACATTACGACTCACGACATGGATCCCCCAAGATCATATGCACAACTGAGGCCAACAGAATATTTGATTGAGAGACGAGCTAGACAAGTTCAGGAAGTACTGGCTCTGTGACGCCAATGATAGAGAAGTGTGGCAAATCCTGAGGAAGGTCTATGTCCAACGACGGACGTTAAAAGACTGATGATGATGATGAAAGATGTTCTAAAAGGATTCCTTAACTTTGGTGCAAGGACAAAGGAATTGATGCTCGAATAAGGATAGCGAAGTATGCAATCATTCCAACCGCTAAATACGATTATATATGAGTAGATTTTTGACGTGTCATCACTATTTCGAGCTGTCAACCAAGACTGTCAGAGTAGTTTTCTCCAGTTTTCAAGTTGGCTGACTAGCTATGTATCTATGTATAATGCACACAGGTACCAATAGAGATAGAGGTTTGAAATTTATCATTTGTACCGAAAGAAAAAAACGATTAGTCGTTATCTCAAAATGCCCCAAATAGGTTTTTTAGTAGCTAAAAAAAATCCACAATGTATTTTTATGCTAAATTGGTCAGTACTTTGTGCCAACTTGTTTTTTGAAAACTCAAACGTTTTAATGATCCAACAAAAGGCAAGACGAGTGCATAATTCATTGATCAACCCTTATTCGAACTTGCTGCCAGAAGACGTTGGTCATGTGACAGTTTCTACGCGACCTATTTCAGCATAAAATTGGAGCACGCGTAAATTCTACTTTCTTATCCTGGAATTGGTGTCCTGAATGGAACACCTTTGATGATGCCGTTAGTTGTATTTATGCATTGAATTGGTCCTGAACACGGTAGAAGTTATGCTAAACACCACAAAACAGCACAATATATCAGAAAAGAATGTGTCTGAGATAACGTAAGAGCCATTAGCAGATTTAAATGGCAACAAAACTGCTTGCTTAAGGGTCAAACTGCACTCTGATCGCAACTATCACGGCTAGTTAGCTGAATTTTCAAAAGACAAAAGATTTTTCGGTACTCATTGAAATGTCTGTTTTGCGAAATTCCAAGTTTTTACTATACATGGTAAAGGCTGCAAGGAGTAGAGAAGAATGAAATAGAAAATAAAACTATAGCAAAGATTAAAAAAAGAAAAAAGTAATAAATTTTAATTAAAAGAATCTATTAACGACACCAGATAATTTAGTGCATGCCCATTGTTTTAAAGTTTTATTGAGAGAATCTATTAACGACACCAGATATGTATGTCCATAGTTTTACATTTTTTCTCTCTTTTGTTATGTATCTGATACTTTTTCCTCTTTCTTCCTTTCGTTGAACCACGATGCAGAAATAGAATCTGTCTCACTTTTCCCTCCTCTCTCTATCCATCATTCTAAACCTTTAGCTTTTTCTAGTCTCAATCGGATGTCTAAATATTAGGTTGAGAAAATACAAAGATAAAACTGTAGGAATTCGACGATAAGCCGTCCGTGTTGCAAATATATTCGACAGCCATTGGCCATCGCCACTAACAACGAGGCTTCTTCTTTTTAAGTGTTTTGTTGCCAAATCAAAAATATTTTCCAACTAATCCGACTGCCAAGAAAAGTTTTTAAAAACGCTAGGTAAAAAGAATTGCCGAAATAGCCAAGACATACAAAAGAATGTTTACAATGGTCAGAAAATTGCGATGATGGTGGCGCTATATTTAGCGCCTTTCGTGCTAAATTGGCAACATCAATGCTGTACACGTCAGCAGTTCATTGCAATTATTTCACGTGATGATTCTCACTCTCGAAAATTCAGAAGTGTTGCCATAATTGGAGCATTATTTGAATCGTTTTTTCTAGTAGAATATCCTATCAGAAATGTATTGTTTAATCAACAACCGGAAAGCTGCTCGAAAATCATTGAAGAAGAATGTAAATAAAATGAACAATGGTTTGTTTTCTTGTGAAACTGCGGCACATGACACAAATACGTCAACATTGTGAAGATGAATATATTTTGTTTTCGAATTGTTTTCTTTTGTTGATTTTAACTGCATTTTACGTGAGATCACATTGAAAGCATTAGAATACAAACGGATAACTCATTTATTTGAATACCTTTTTCTTCCAAATCAATTGAGCGAATCGTGGCCATCAAATATGGCGACGGGCTCTTGACTTTTTTTTTTTTACATGTGGTTGTGTATTGTGTTTGTTTGTTCGTCTATTCCAACGTTCCTGGCCATACCGTTTTGTCAACAGCCTCAAAAATTGATATCAGTACTACTGGGTCCGTTTTAAAAAATTTCATGTATTTTTATTTTTGGAAAAAGCTTTTTTGAACTTTTGGGGGACCCTATTCTGACAGGTTCATCGATAGTATCTAAATGTTGTTTTTGTTTGCTTCTTACTCTAATTCAGATGTTTCTCCGTTGTAAACACCAGTAATGTCATAAATACGATTTATTCTTTGATGGGATTTTTTTCCATGACTTCAAATTTTGACTCAACGGTTGTTCAGTTATTAACTGTGATGACAAGACTCTGTGAATGTCATTTCGAATTCAAACTGTAAGACGTTGTCGAATAAATCGAAACATATCGCTTTGATTATGTAAAAACAATCATTGTAATTATTCTCTTTTCAAGCTCATCAAATTTCAAATTGTGATAACTGAAGAATATAGGACTCTTGGCAAGAAAACCGTTTTGGTTTCTCAATTGTTTCTTCTTGACCTCTTCTTCCCTTACTTTTGTTGATTGATGACCTAGGAATACGATCTGTCCTTTCCTGGAAAAACGCTAACTCTTATGAAATTATCATTAAGCTTTTTTTAAATCATTTTCTTTTAAGTATCAAGTTATAGCTATTTTCAGTATGTAAACTGTTACTAAAAGAAATTTGAACATACAACATACATACCCAACTAATGTCGCGGCTAGGTTCCTGAAAACCACGACTTTAACTCAAACAAAATTAAATGAAACCAATTTCATCATAGACGCAGTTACATAAATAAGGTTTCTTTAATTTATTGGAGTGTTGTAATTCTGTAACTAATTAATGTCGAGACAGGCAAATCGCGTCATTTGTAATTTCTCCAACATTACTTTATATTATTATATATCTATATCTCTATGAGACGCTTTTCGGTCGGCCAGTCCCGTTGATGTAGAAAACAGAAAGAGAAAGGAAGGACGATATATGATACTGTTCGAAGTGCAACATCATTGAGAAACCAACTGCTATGATGTCATTATGGAATTACCAGTGCAGCATTTTTTTTGTGTTTTTTTAATTAAAAGATAAAATGGCCCAAATACCAAACATTACCTACTATGATTTTTTATGATAATACACTCCTAATTAACTAGCTTGTAATCCATAGCAGGGAGATACGCAATTACTTACCGAATATCCTAATATTTCAAGCCTTACAGGCCAGCCACATCAGCTTGACCTTCAACGTTGAGGTGAGTAGACATAGAAGTCATTTGGGACTTGGAAACGCTCAAAAAATTCCTATGCAAATTAACATAATTACATCCTTGCCTAGCCCATTTCCAAAATCCTGGCTGTTCTAAAGTTTCGCTTTCAAAAATTAGTCATACACGTGTACTAGCTACATATGGCCATATCTATTACTCATATAGTGGCCCCACTTCATAACACGGGTGCTAAAATCAAAGAAAGAGAAAAAGTATTCAAACTGAACCACGGATAATCAGAAGTCAATTACAAGTGCCAAACAATTTCTCAAGCGAACGAAAGAGTTGTTAGTTTCACAGATCAAATAAATTACAAGAAGAGAAAAAACCGTAAGTTCAACGATCCGTGGTAGAAGTGACAGAAAGAATGAGAGAGAGAAGAGTAAGAATTCTCTCTTTGTTTCAATTGATTCTAATACTTGTGAAAAAAAAATGAGATGTGGTAATTTTCTGCAAGTATTGTTTTCAATGAAAAATCAAAAATGGCCATACATAGCGTATTTGTTTTTTTTTTCTAATTTCATTTTTTTGTGGGAGTGGGCATTTCTGATTTTTATGCAGATCTGGGATATCTTACTATGACAACATTAGTATCAGGTAAAATAATTGATCTTAATGAACATCACACCTTCTCTTCCTTCCTACTTATTGATTAAGAAACCGACAAACTGTCCAAAGAGCGTCTTGTAAGGATGTGTTAACACATTCAAAAACTAATTATACTATAATTAGTTTCGTATTGGGGAAATTCAATACGTTAGTCATATTAATCTCATTTGATTCAACTTGACTTAACTAAAGCAGTATTTTCCAAGTCTGGAATTTAACCCTTTGGATGAACTCAACGATCAAAATCGAATGGGGCAGAACTGGAGAAAGTAGACCACATCTACCTTAGACAACAAATCTCCATGAAATTCTCGAATGAAGACGAAAGCAAGCAAAAAATTGCTGCAGGTTGACGAGCTGAAACTTTGAAAACAAGAAGATCCCAATAATTCTGAAAAGAAGGGTATACAACCCATACATCCTCCCGATAGTCACCTATGGAGCTGAAACATGGAGCTTAACTACGATATCGACCCACAGACTGAGAAGGATGCAACGTGCACATAAAAGAATCGCGCTCAACCTCACAGAGAAATCACAAGACATCACAATATATCAGGGGGGAAAACAGGAGTCTGAGATATTAAAGAATCCATTAGAAAACTCAAATGGCGATGGGTAGGCCATGTTGCAAGAATGGCAGAGAGCTAAAGGACATTATGACTCAAAACATTGATCCCGAATGATCACATGCGCAACCGAGGCTGGCAGAATACTAAATGGAGAGACTGGCAAGACAAATTCAGAAAGTATTGGTCCCGCGAAGCTCACAATGGTAAGATGTGGCGAATCCAGGGGCAGGTCTGTGTCCCACTATGGATGTTAAAAGACTGATGATGATAATGATGTTGAGGTTTCTATCCGAAAAACGATATCCCGACCATTATTTTGTAATATACTCAACATCGTGAAATGTCTTCCCTTGTTTTTTTTTGCCTGACACAAATCACACAATGTCAACCAAAATTGTCAGCAAAATTATGAACATAGTTTTTGCGTTGGTCCGGTTGAATGACTAAATATGTCTGTCTGTCAGAATGTATGTATATATGCATGTATCACGTGTACTATCCAAATGAAGCTAGAGGGCTGAAAATGTCAACATCTACTCCTTATTGTGTCTAAAAAAATTTTTTTTATTGTTTCGCTTCTTTATTTTATATTCCTCCCTGTATGATTTTTTTGTGCCCAAGGGTTCCATGTTGGTTAATACAAAATTGATCCCTCGCTTTGAGCCGGTTATTTTTATGCAAGATATTTTAAGCGATCACAGCCCCAAAAAGGTGAGAGAAGTAACTAATTCATTGATCCCCACCTCTCTCTGATCTTTTATCGAACACCCTCTCCTAATATGGTACGCAACCAAAATACATTGGTTGCATTACAGTTAGTATTGGTTGACTAACCGAGCATGTTTTATGATATTATCAACTTAAAAAATTTTTTGTTGTTTTCATAACAGAAAAATTAGTATTTGAAATTATATTCAAACTTTTTTGGAAGTCCCTCCATAAGGCCATTCTCGAAAATGTCAATGTTTTTTTCAATTGACGTATATCTTTCAGTCTTTTAAAGAATTTTTTTTTATCAACGCTTTTTGTAGACGAGTATGCGATGATCTAAACAAAAACGTTGAAGCCCACCACCTACTCGCCTTATATAGCGAACCACACAATGGCAAGCCGTGCAATATCAGAAGACTCCAGTTATCGCACGCATGTCGAACTAATCTTGCTTGGGAAATAAATAAAATGTATCGTTCGCAATATCAAATGTATACAATACAATAATGGATAAGAGAAGAGATGAGAAAAGCCAGGAATATTTGCATTTGCTAATGATTTTGGAATACCAATAAGGTTTTTCGGCTAGGTTTCATTTGCTTAATGCAAAAATGTAACGGTGTTACTGGTTCATACGTTGTAAATCCTGATTGGATTAGTAAGTCATGCGACTGGTTGAGATAAGAGAGAGACTGATTGGCTCGTTGATATGAGTAGGATACGATAGGATTTAGTTTTCTAAGCACGCGTACATCAGGAGGTAATGGTGAAGAAAAAAATCCCTATTGGATATCGTCAATACCTTTATTGTTTTTTGGCTGACAGTAGCCAAATTATTTTTTTTTTCTTTAACTTTTGATCATACAATGGTAGAATTCGCCTGCTGCGTTAAAATTCATCGTAAGCGTTGACGTTACTCGCCAATGTCTATAAGCGTTTCGGTGCCTTTCCGATAGATATAAGTAGGAGTTCTGACGATATCTGGGCCATAACATTTCGAAAGCACTCCTTCGGGGGATTCAGAGTTTTTGGTTCGTGCGTTACACCTCATTTCCCTACCTCATAGGAAGGGTCAGCAAAAATAGGGCAATATTTACTCATGTTACTTATTATTTCACATAGGGGGTTAATTTTGACCTACCCTGTGTATGTAAGAATATGTATGTGTGTGTCTGCGTATTTGAGTGTGTTTGAAGTGAACTGCCCGCGTATTTGTTATTTGGATGTCTATGAATTCATGAGATTACATTGCTTGAACTTTGATTCGTCGACCGAGAATGCAACGGTTCCACTGTAAGTGCAGATTGATATCAAGCATCGTCTGTTTCTAGTTATAAGCTAAATATCACTGTATGGCACTTTGGGTTTATTGAGCAGTTGGGCAATTTCTCGCTGTCCAGGTGCGTTATTTCTTGCCGTTCAGGTGTGTAATTTGACGCAATAGTTGTCAGCTGAGTCTGAAGCTGTTTCCCGGCGCTTAGAAATCGACAAGAGTTAGTAGAGAATAGAGATATTCTCGCTGACGGAGAAACGTGCACGTTGGTTTTGGAATATATTGATTCATTTGAGAACTGCTGCTTCATTGCGACTTCAAAATACTTGATGTTTGCCGCTCACGCGTTATGATATCGTCAGACGCTGTTACTCGAAATAAACAAACATTCCAATATTGTTCAATTTGAAGTCGTGGAGGGAAGTCAGATTCGACCTCTGGAGACAGTTAGAGGTCAAATTCAAGATGATCGCCAGTCGGCTGGGTCAAACGCTCAAAGGCATTTAATTTTGGAATCAAACAGTCTAAAAAAGCTCTTAAGGGGACATTTCCAACTCTATTTGGAATACCAATTCATTCAATGATGCTTTTGAGATCACAAGAACCACGGAAATATATTTACACTACAGTCAAAACTTTTTTTTAAAAAAGGATTAAAAATTAATTCTTTGCCAATGTGTTCAATTCTGGACGGCATATCGGTCATGTTACAATCAATAACTAGTTGGAACATTAGTGTACGTGTACAACAGATGTGAAAAGGCAAACATGTTGCCAATTTTCCATCAACACAATAAGTAATTTTGAGACTACATTTTTTGACTGCATCAATTACAGTAATTTCTTACATTTATCAAATAGCCAAATGCAATGATGTAGAGGATACCATTCGACCGTGATGTAAATGTATTTCCTTGGTTCTTGTGTTCTCAAAAGCATCACTGAGGGAATGGGTAATACAAATTAAGTTGGAAATGGCCCCCTTAAATGCAAATGTTCAAACCGGATCGATATCGAAGCTGATTATCAAATAAAATAACTTGCGGCTCTTTAGTACCGGTCCGTACATAAATAACCCCGTCATTTTTTTTGACAGGTATATACAGTCTGTTAGGTTCTTTTTCGAGCTTATTATCACCTGCCTTGGTGTATACTCTTGGATCCCTTTGACAAAAGTCAGAAATTTCAGGGAAACTAATCATGACTATACGGAGAGAAACTGAAAAATCTGAGTGATGTGATGTTTGTCCCATCCCCTGCAAAAAAACTGCGTAAGACGTGAAGAATGAACAGGCTCATCATTATGATCAGCATTGTTAATGCAACAGTACACGAACTCACTCAAGGGTATGCTACTATTGACTGATAACAGTTTTGAGATAACAGTTTTGACTGATAACAGTTTTGAGATTTAGCTTTCTCTACCAAAAGTTTGCCAGCCTAGAGTGAATATCCGCTTGATTTCCTCTTCTTTTAAGGATTCCGTGGAGATTCATTGTCCTCGGTATATGTTCTACGTTCTCCAGTTCTGACGTGGACCCCGAAGGATCATATGCGAAACTGTATGAAAGAAGGCCTGACGAGCTAGTCAAGTTTAGAACGTGCTGACCACGTGGGACAGACGATAGTTTGGCGTATCTTGAAGGAAGTCTATGTCCTACGTAAGACGTCAAAAGGCTCATAATGATGATATAATGGATTTATTTTGTGTCGATTTCATTTACGTAATCCTCTCTAGAAATATAAATAAGGGCAGTCTGTAAACAGCATAACCTCTTTTTTTTCATACATATCCATGTAAAAAAACGATACGTGAATAAGCTATCAGTATAAAAGCCATGTACACAAATAAGAGTGTTTGATTGAATATTCATTTTGCCCTATTCCTGATATAACCTTAACGTTATAACGGATTCGTCCACGTAACATAGATTAACAGAGCTAATGATGAAATTAATATATTGTTATAAAATGAGATATTACGTCACGGGACGTTTGAAACTAAACACAGAGAGCGTGTAAAAGTATGAAATAAATATACAATGTTCTAAAAAACCTTTGAAACTCAAATCATTAGAAATAAGTTATCTAATAAAATAACTTTGAGCTCTTTAGTACTGATCCGTACATAAATAAACCTGTCATTTTTTGACGGATATATGTTAGTAACCAAAACAAAAGATATGATTGAAAAAAATAGAAATAAGTGGGAAAAATAAAATCAATTTTAAGATTGAGTCGAGCAGACGAGATAACATCAAATGAAACTGAAGTAATTGCTACATTAATTATTTGGTATAATTAGTGATTTCATGTTCACAATCGACTAATAAGCATTTGTATTTGAAAAGCCAGCGCTGTAGATTGGCATGTTCGGTTGAATCGTGGTCGGTGGAATGAGGCTCGACTGACCGGCCGGCCGGCCGGTGTTGGTCTGGCGAGAACTAGGGGCGGAAAGTGGTTTAGAAGGAGGTTACGGATGTTTTATGATGCAAATGTTCAAACCCGATCGATACCGAAGCCAATAATCGTGCGAACATAGTAACGAAGAAACGCGAATTAAATGAGATGTGATTGGAAGGGAAGATGGAAAGAGGAAAGAATTGTAAGATAGATGGTATGGGGGATAAGGAAGAGAAAAGGAGGGGGAGGAGGAAGAGGAGGGATAAGAAGGAAAAGAAAAAAAAGGAAGAAACAAAACCACGAAAAGAAGTTGTGAGAAAGAGGAGATGAATAAAGGAAAGGAGAAAGATGGTATTGAAATTACAGAAGGGGGAAAAGGAGAGAGAAAATAGAAAAGAAAAATGAATGAAGAACGAGAAGAAGAAGAAGAAGAAGAAGAAGAAGAAGATATGAATATTCATCTATGTTATGATAATTCAATCTCTTTATTTTTGTGGGTTTGTTACCGGAAAACAGCCGGAATGGCACATCTTGATGCAATTTTCCTTAGTGCAATGCCGTTTAAATGCTCAAACTGGAAGAGTAGAGCAAGATCCGGTCTAATCAGGCAAATGGTTTCTGACTGAATAATTTAGGTGTAACTTACATCGTAATAATAATAATAATAATAATAATAATAATAATAATAATAATAATAATAATAATAATAATGAAGAAGAAGAAGAAGAAGAAGAAGAAGAAGAAGAAGAAGAAGAAGAAGAAGAAGAAGAAGAAGAAGAAGGAGGAGGAGAAGAGATAAACTGGAGAAAAGTTTGAACGATATAAAAAAACCATTGAAACTGTCTCTAAAACTTTACAAAGACGACTAAAATAATTATACATCTGACGAATTCAAATTCTTCATGGTTCGAATTGGTCAAAATACTAAGGAGATTGTTGGAATATCAAAGAGCCAGGCTCTCATTTGATGCCATTGAGAAAGCCATCGTATACTCCCTGGGTAAGAAATTGATATCAGAAATGAATATTATTACCCTTGAAGAGATGTTCTGCATCCTCCCTAAACTGGGCAAGTGAAGAACTAACTATCCAATTGACCAAAGAGCAAGGAAGTAATGATTTCATAAAACGCTCTAAATTCTATAGAGAATAATGGGATTCTGCAGATTAAGAGAAAATAAGATAGAGGAGAATGTTCATCAGTAGCTGAAAAAAACGTTCTAATACGTGTTATGAGATGATGAGTAAAATACATACAAAAGATTATTGAAATAAAAATTATTATATTACTTACAAAAGTAGACAAACAATAAACACAACTGGTTTGAGTTGGTTATTCACTCGAAATTATGTAAACTGTCTGGGTTAAATCGTACCAAAAGGGTCGGAAAAGGATACTGTTCTTCAGAAACCGGAAAGTGATATTGTGTCAATTGGGAAAACTTTGCCAATTGGTTGGGGCAGAAATAATTACAGTTTTTTGATATTTCAAACTATTATGCATATTTTGGAATGAAGTATCATTTAACTATGGTCATGGACTTCATCATTTTAAGTATGATGTTCGTTGAATTCCTTTGAGGATAAAAATCTTTTCTCTATTTATCCTGATTTATTTAAGGCTGTCTAATCAAAGACGGCAAAAAAGCAAGTTGGAGCAATTTTGTTGTATGATTCTAAAAAAGGACGTTAAGCGATGGAAACTGCCTGCAACATTAACCAAGGTAGGGTTTTCAACTACGAAACAGCAGCTTTAAAAACAACCCCGAAAAATTCATGGGTTTCAGGACCAGTGATTTCAATGCTTCCCTAAAAAGGACTTATTTGTAGTCGGCAAAGATGTACAGATTCCGAAGGTCCTTGTTTCGATTGTTATCTCTAATTCTCAGCCAAGATATGCCGCTTTAAAGATGATGAATTATTTCTTACACCGGCCTGATATTTCTTCAGATCAGTCATTCGAAACGGGCCCCTCCTATCGCCCAATGGGGGGCGAAAGATAAGCTCAGAAAGATCGATAGATCTTCAAATGCAATTTCTCAAGTATGATATTGAATCTGTCAGAAGAAATATCCAAGAGGAACACGTTGAACTAAACTACAATGATGAATGCAAATACAAATCGGAAACAGCTTGACTGAGTGAATTATAGCTGTCAAACACAACTGGACAGTTCCATTCGGTATATCTGGTCTGGAATGTATAAAGCTCCGTTGTGCTTCCTGACTTCATATTTGGTTAAATGTCGGTTTAGTGCAGTCAATAAAATATCGACAAAAGGAGAGACGTAGGACTGATGTATGCATGCAAGGAGACATAAGTCTTGAACTGTCATATATCAATCCAAAATACTGATAATCCATGAGCAAAGCATCAAGCATAACGGACAATTTGAATAATAAGTGTAAGAAAAATGCCATTTTATTTTCATTGAGATTTCTCAAGGGAATCGTTACTGTAAAGAGAAAGCACTAAAAGATGACCGTCGGTTAGAAGAAAGGTTGAGAAACTATAATCTGAACTAGCAGCATTGAAATAGTGTTCTGCGTGAACTTATCCAGGGGTTCCGCAAATAAGCTAAAATTTTTGGATACTAGTCAGTTATCATTTGTCTTATGTCTATTTCTCTCTAGTAAGCTTCATTCTTAGTGTTTCATTTAAGTGGGTATCTTTTATCTAAGTTTATACACATTCAGATTATTTCATAAACAAGACCGAAAGCCTTTACTTGCATACGTAATTAAATATACGCAGGTCATTAGAAAGTGGATACATGATCCGACGACCTACAACTAATGCTAGATGAACTAAATGGAGGGAGCAAGAAAGACGGCTTACACATGAACTTCAGCAAGACGAAGATCATGTGCAACAACCACATCGGGGATAAAAACACTAAGATCAAAATCGAGGACACAGAACTGGAGAAAGTAGATCACTATATCTACCTAGGACAACAAATCTCCATGAGACCCTCAAAAGAAGAAGAAGGCAAGCGAAGAATCACACTAAGATCGCCAGCTTTTGGCAGAGCAAGCTCAACCTTCAAAAATAAGATCTCATTAATCCTAAAAAGAAGGGTCTATAACCAATGCATCCTCCTAATAGTCACTTATGGAGCTAAAACATGGAACCTAACCAAGAGACAGATCCGCAAGTTGAGAACCATGTAACGTGCACATGTGAAAATTATGCTTGGCCTCACATGGAAAGACCACAAGACAGCGCAGTACATCCGAGAGAAGGCAGGAATCAGGGACATCATAGAATCCATTAAAAATCTCAAATGGCAGTGGGCTGGCTATCTTGCAAGAATGGAGGACAACCAATGGACATCGTAGCTCACGACACAGATCCCCGAAGATCACATGCGGAACCGAAGCCGGCAGAATATTCGATGGAGAGACGAGCTAGACAAATTCAGAAAGTACTGGCTCCGCGACGCCCAGGATAGAGAAGTGTGGCAAATCCTGGAGAAAGGGGTATGTCTAACGACGGACGTGAGAAGACTGATGATGATGATGATGATGATGATGATGATGATGATGATGATGATGATGATCTGACGGAATGATCATAAATTGTGTTATATCATATTGAAAATCTTATTTGGAATGATCTCCCGTTATTACATTCTAAATGTATTTTTCGGTTTAGATAGGGTATCTGTTTCAATACTGCGTTGTTTTTGTAATTGAGCTAAACAGCCGCCGGTGATACAGAGGCCCAAGTACTCCAAATTGTTATTTTGTTTATTCACTGTCTATATCTCCTCAACTAGTTCTTGTTCCAACATGGACAATTATATTATTAAGAAATGGATATATGAATATAACAGAATGATTATTAATTGCATTATATCATATCAAAACTCGTACACCCGTGATTAAATAGTGAATGTATCATTGGCCGTTGACAACATAAATAGGATAAACAATTGAGGAAAATTGGGATGCTTCTGGAATCAAACCTAGGATCGATAGCTATAACAGTTATCTTGGCGTTTGCAGTATCAGTGGCTGTTCAGCCCAATGGTAAGAGCAACACTACGTTAAAGCAGCTATCCTATCGGTCAGAGGTTTGATTTCTACAGCAACGCCATTTTCCCTAATAGCTCATTTTATTTACGTTGTTTTGACCAAAAGATACATTCATCGTTAAATAACGAGAGATCTCTACGGATATAACCCTAGTATAATAAAACGCAATTCATGATAAGATATGTATACGTGAAGGAAAACTTTGTTTTTGAAGGGGTTCCCTAAAAAAGGTTTCGACGATTTAATATACCTGAGTGGTTAAAATCTGAAGACGACTGACCTAGATTGATCGAGCCTAAGAGATTGAACCTATAAAGAAATATCTGTCAAGCAGTTGACTCTCCATCAGACCGACAGTTCTCATGCAGTCAAAGGCAGGTGTCAACTCTTGCTTTACCAATGGTTTATAATAAATCTTCACCAACCCATTTTCGAATTTCAGCATCTTTCCAAGTTGTTACTGATTACAGTAAACAATTAAATAACTTTTGTCGCAGTTGATCCTCGAAACGTAGCAGCTTTTTTTGTATCGAGTTAAGATAAAAGCAGGTCATTGTTATATTTAGCAGGACGAATCGTTTTTGGCTCATCGTTTGAGCTGAAGTCATCCTTTCAATAGTTTTCAAAATATCTGCGCCATATTTTGATTTGTTCAAATATTCTATCTCTTAGCTCTTTGAATACGAGCGGTTGCTTTTTGCAGTCTGTTTTTGGAAGTGAAAAAACGCAAGTGCAGTCGATTCAGCAGTTGCTGACACATGCATTTCGTTTACAAATATTGATAACGTTCCGACAGCACCAGGAATTAAGACCTTCTAACCTTAATCTAACCTGGGGACATTGAACAGACCTAACTGAGGCTGAATATATATGTATTATTGTGTCATCCACAGGCAGCTGTTTCGTTGTATTACAACTCTTCAGTGTGGCAATAGACAATCCATTATCTCATCCAGTACCATGAGGTAAGATTGAAACCTTCGCTTTAGACCTGGAGGCCGGTATCCTACCTCTGCTCCACGGCACTAGACGGTCAGATAGGTTGAATTTAAGCGATACATCTATTTAGCATATATTCCCCATCCACTCTGATGCTCCATTCCTATGGAACAGCATTGCATATATATATATATATATATATATATATATATATATGAATATTTCGGGTTGTTACCACAGCATTACTGCCTTTTGTAAACCCATAGAGCATTACAAGTCGTTATCAATAGATACATTCGTATATAGATGGCTCATGTTTGTAACTACGTTAGTTGAATCGTATTTCGTTGATGTAACTTGCTCTTTCAAAACTGTACGGATCGGTAAGCGAAAAATGTCATTCAACCTATTGTTATATGATAAATAACTAATTCATTGCTGCCGTCAGAAATCATGGCGTCTAAGACGTAAACTTGTATATACCTGTAAGAAATTTATGGAAAGCTCTAAGCAGCATAAAACAGATCCAATAAGTGACTTTCTTTATTGATTATTATTCGTGTGATAATTAAGTGTTATGATTTTAGGTTTTTTTCATATCTGAACTCTTAACTCAGACTGTTCTAAAGGATGCTTGGATTTGAATTCTTGAATCAGAATGGCATACATGAAAAACTACTATAGTCACTTATGGAGCAAAGGCATGAAACCTGACCAAAAGATCGATCCTCAAACTTAGAACCATTCAACGTGCAAAAGAATTATGCTAAAACTCACATGGAGAGTTCATTACATGGCGCAGTATATTATAGAAGAGATAGGGGGTCAAAGGTATGGAAGAAACCATTAAAAAAAACTCAAATAGCAATGGGCTGGACATAGTTCAAGAACGTTAGACATCCGCCGGAGATGATGTCTCACAACGTGGATCCCCAGATATCGTATGCAAAATTGTGTCCGACAGAAAGTAAGATTGCATGACGAGCTAGATGAGTGCTGGCTACGGGACGCCCATAATAGACAGGTCTGGCGAATCTGGAGGAAACTTCATATCAAACGACAGACGCTAAAAAACTACAGCTGCTGCTGCTGCTGCTGCTGATGATGATGATGATGATGATGGGGAGGTATTGAAAAAGCAATAGTAAAAAATGTATCTATTGGAAGTCCTCTGTATTTCATCACACAATAAAGTTGAATTTCATTCTGTAGTAAAAGCAAACAGGAAAAAAAGATGGTCATATACAACAAATCTGGCATTTAAAAATCATTCACGCAATACCCCTTCTTCCTCTTCGTTTAGTTCCAAATATCCAGCGTTTTTGTGACTTATCCTTCATTGCTACGCCATTACAATCTCATTTTTCATCCCTCAGTTTTAGTAGCTATGGTTATCTTTTTCATATGGACCGATCGATTATGAAGAATAGCAGGAATCGGACACAAAAGATAACGGATTGCGCAAATGATTATACTAATTTGCACGAATGCTTTTCACGCCTATATATTGTTATATCATTGGATATTATATACGTAGAAAATAGATTTGCATTAAAGCTATCCGTGAGAAAATCGATTCGTTTACCCCAATCTGCTTTATATGATATCCAACGTTTTTATTACTTTAAATTTTTTTTCTTAAATTCAGCCTTTTTACTACTTCACCAGAACATAAAATTCTATTTTCAGTCTGTCATCTTATAGTTAGTTATATCAGTGTGACAGAGAACAAATAAATAAATACATGAATACAGTGCGCAGAATGCTCTGTAATTCGACATACCTCAGGTTCCAACTATACCAGATTAGTGGTTGTCCACTGTATTAGTGCTTATTACATTGATATGACAGACATGGAAATGATGATAACAGTATTATAGGAATACTCAAAACGTAGATCCCTTGACATCATATGTGAAACTGTGGCGGGCAAAAAAAAGATGGCCTTATGAGTAGGATAGGTTAAGAGGAGCATAGCACTGTAGGGCACATGAGCGAAATAACTAGCAGATCCTTTGGAAAGTCTATGTCCAACCATGGACTTTAAAGAGGCTAATATCAGTAACAATAATAATATCAATAAATATCTATTATCTAGTATGGACATGATAGTAACAATAACGCACAGACTATAAAATGTAAGGAAAAGAGAGTGAAAAACTGGAAAATATACCAGGATCTGGTAAGAGAACTAAAGAAGGTGTGGGATATGAAAGTCAAGGTAGTGCCAGTAATAATAGTCGCACTCAGAACCGTACCAAAGACACTGGAAGCGAGATTGGAGGAACTAGGGATATAATGAAGGATTGAGTCGGTACAGACGGTAAATACTGCAAGGAACTGCACAAATATTGAGGAGAGTACGAGCATTATGAGATCTAAAACACCAGCTGTTAGCAGTGGCCTAACAGAGGAGGAGGGATAGAAAAAAAACACAACCCCAATAGTAGCGGAGGTATGAACCACAGCACTGCTGAGTTAAGTGGGGAAATATGTGATTAGAGGAGGGTAAAAGACCTGAGTAGACCTACTGTCACTCAGTATTCAGTGATGACCAACGGACAACTGGTTTGAAACTGTAAACCACATTACTGCTGTGGACTATGAGAGTGTTGAAAAGAGGGCTAGAGTCTTGAGGAGACTTGCTGTTATTCAACCTCCAGCGGTAACTACAAACAAACTGGTGTTAAATGGGAAATAATAATAATAATAATAATAATAATAATAATAATAATAATAATAATAATAATAATAATAATAATAATAATAATAGTAATAATAATAATAATAATAATAATAATAATAATAATAATAATAATAATGTCCCTCAGCCTTCAGCGATAACCACTGGGCAACCAGCATGAAACTGTAAATCGCAGTATTACTGCGACCTATGAGAACTAGGAGAGGAGGGCTGGAGGCTTGAGGAGACTTGCTGTCACTGAAACTCCAGCGGTTACCATCAGGCAACTGGTGTGAGATTCCAAATAATAATTATAATAATAATAATAATAATAATAATAATAATCTGATCTATTGGGTGGTTCACAGATAGTAAATTCATATAACAGGATGTCCGTTTTGTTGAAACAATAGACCCCCCAAAAATTAAATCTTCACCTTTTCTTCCCTCTGTGTGCGAGTAGTTCACGTCTCTTACTTTGTAAATAATTTCGCTGCACACAAGTAGCCACCAAAACAATTTCTCATCTTTTCTTCCTCTTATCAAATTTAATTGTTTTGCAATACAAAATCTTGATATTTTGAGAAAGTAAACACAAAGTCACAAGTAAAAGCCGGAAATAACATAAAATTTAGTTCAAGTCAACAGCATATAATTCAGCTTATTTTAAATTTTTTTCCGGATGGAGAGCTTGATTTTGAAAACAGCGTTTTAGATTTCTTCTTTTAAATCATTCCTTTTCCGAACTATGATTAATATCTTGAAATTTAACGCTTTAAGGAAGGAAAACAGGTTGAGTAAAAAGAAAGATTGTTCGTTAACAGGGCAGAAAGATAAAGAAAGGGGGAGTCAGAGTGAGAAAGACGGATAGAAAAGGAAGCGAATTGAATCGTTTTCACATGTTGAGACAGGAATACACAAGACATAAGCGGAAAAGAGAAGCAGTTTTATAATTCATCCTTTCTTTTTACCCTTGTCTTATGCAGACCCTGTCTTTCTTAGTGTTCATAGCACGAAACAATACCATCTGTAACGTGTCATTAGGCGTGTCTCATTATTTTTCGCCATTTATCTTCCTTTCTTCCCACTGTTCCACTCTTATTCCCTTTCTCTTTTGCACCATAATGATGGAAACATCGATAATCAATAAATGGCAATCGTAGCCGTTACCAACGTAGTCGGTAGCCTGTTAATAAAGGGGAAATAACACCGAGGAGAGTAAGAAGGAAAGTGATAAGAAAAGTAATAGTAATAAGTAGAAAAGTAATTCGGTCGTAACACATAAATAGAACGTCCTTGGAGAACGAAATTACATGTGGGATGACCTGATAGTTCGGTTAATGATTGTGTTGGGACAGGCATAAGAAAAAACGATGAGAACACCAATAATAATAATAATAATAATAATAATAATAATAATAATAATAATAATAATAATAATAATATGTCTGGTTAGTCATTGAAGAGAAACTGTTACATGACCAACGCTTCTTTTGCAGCATGCCGTGTTGGGGCTGATCAATTTGGAAATTGGAGAAAGGGTCCAATCAATGAATGGTACACTTTGCTCAATATTGTTTGGCAATGTTCACCAAAATGTTTAGATTTGAAAAAAAAAAAAAAAACAAATGAAAGAAAGAAGCGGACACAAACCAATGAATCCATTTAGCATAAAAAGATATTGCAAATTGACCCTCCACCAAGATACACACAGTCACACACACATTAAAAACCTATACAAGGCGGGGTCAATA
>OY735224.1:34158183-34170683 GCA_963457665.1 Thysanoteuthis rhombus
GAGAAAAATTGGTGGAGGGAAGAGGAAATCAGTACGAAGAGGAGTACTTCCAATATCTCGATTATCATTGTTCAAGACGGTTCTTAGCGAACCAGATATTACGGGCATCATTTGACACTGTTTGAACTGCAATATCCATTTGGAAGAATTTCCTATACTCCATATTGTCAGTAATTTTACGGAGAGACATTCTATGAGCTGTTCGGACAAGTACACACAAAAAAGATGGCTTTGAGGTTAATAACGCATCCTCCCGATAGTCATTTATAGAACAAAGGCATGGAACCTAACCAAAAGCCTGACTCTTAAACTGAGACGGGGCAGATGAAAGAATCATGCTCAACATCATATGAAGATATCAAGAGACGGCACAATATATTAGACGATAGTCATTAGTCTAAGATATAGAAATCATTGAAAAAAAAAACACAAATGGTAGTGGGCTGGACATGTTGTAAGAATGACAGACAACTGCTGGATATGTTGCCCCATAATATGGACTCTCAGAGATCATAAGCAAAATTGTGGCTGGCAGAAAATAAGAAGGCGTGACAAAGTAATGGTTCCAAGACGCCTATGATAGAGTTTTGGCGAGTGTTGGAGAAGGTGTATTCTAACAGCAAACTTTGGTGAAGGCAAACCTTGTTGTTTCCCTTGTTCAGTCTATCTAGCATTAGTTGGGCGTCCTGGGGGGGGGAATCTGCAAAAAAGATGACGTCATCAACAAATTTGAGGTTAGGGTTCACTTTGCAGTAATGCTACTGAGAAAGGCCCAGTCCACCCCCCAATCCCATTTATGGGTTAATAAAAAGGGGAGTTAGAGATCTTTTGTTGTTCTAAAGGAGGGCATTTTAGGCGTAGGGATATACCGTTATCGCCTGTTAAAATTTCTGAGCCACAACGTAATGCACCATGGGCTCATAGAAGCAGGTTCGATTCAAAGACTTCGTTGAGATTCGGGCGGGTCACAAAAAACAGAGATTAACAACCAAGGTTCAAAATGATACCTGTAACTGATCGAGTTGGAAAACCGAGGAACAAATAGCCCAACCAAAACTGGATGACAGACAGACAGACAGGCAGACAAACAGACAAACAGAGAAAGAGAGAAGAGAAGAGAAGAGAAGAGAAGAGAAAAGGCCTTGATGAAGAACAATGCATAACTAGAGAGGTCATCTAGAATTCACAGACTCTTGCAAATGAATTCACTCCAAGACATTATTTTAGGTAAATCAAGCGGAAAATCACTGTAGGATGGCAAGCTCTCGGTAGAGCAAGCTCGACTTTCAATAACTGGTGAATGCGAAAAGTAAGGGTAAGATTGCGTGACAAGCTAGACAAGTTCAGAGAGTTTTGGCTCCGCCACGCCCATGACAGAGAGATCTGGCAAATCACGAAGAAGTTCAATAATGAACCCTCAGAAGCCGCTGCTGCTGCTGATGATGATGATGATGATGGTGATGATGATGATGATGATGATGATGATAGAGAATTCTGTTTATTCAAAACTGGTTGTACTATGTTCTCTTACTGCTTCAAAATATATCTATGCTGTCTCTCAGAATTGTCCTGCCCCCTATTCCTTTCTCCTTCCATCATTTACACGTCATTAACTTCAACCGAAACATTTTCTGCCGACTACCAAGCATGAACGCGCTGGAAGCTGCCCAAAAGAGCGACTGGCCTCCTCGAAGTCCTCATTTCAACCGTCTAAGTCTTTTTTTCTTTTTTTTTTCAAATCGGCCAGTTTGATTTTTTTAGTTTTAATCGTCCAAAATTGAAAATGTGACTATTTTTTAATCCGTATGCCAGATTCTGGAGGCGTGCGCAATTTATCAATTCCATGGCTGCCGGGGTCACACTCCTAAATTAGCTAAGGACAGACTCTGTGTCCCTTCTTTCTTGATAAACTCAGTTGGCCGTCAATGCCAATTACTGTTTCTACGTATGTGATTGTGCACAATCCTTTTTTTACCAGGCTTTGACCATTAAAGTGAAAAAAAAAAACACTCATACAAACATACAAACAGACATGTATAGGTGCGTGCTAACACGAACTGATATTAATTGCAATTCGTAACAGAATCAAATGAAAGCTAAGTTTACTATTCTCTAACAGGACTACAACGTCGCCCCGTGAAAAAAAATCACAAAAACAGTTGTAACGAACAATGAATGGGTTTTTAAGGACAGTCCGAATTTTTTTTTTCCAAGTATCGGCTCATGTATTGCACAACACGGGAAATAAAAAACAAAAAAACAATAATCGAGTCAATCGCTGTAATGTCGTTCATCTTTTCACAATGTTCCGGTCGTGTGCCCTTCAGCCTTCGTCAGGTTTACTTTGTTCTACAAGGTGGAATTACTTCCTGGAATGTATGCTTGTATTCAACCTGACACGTTTTGGTTTTCCTGTTTTTTTTTTAAAATACATATCCCTATACTTCTGACTATGTTTCGGTGAGAATAAAAATAGGAAAAGACCGGTTTGAACACAACCAAAACGCTGTGAAAAAATACAAAGCGATCAAAATTCTCTCAGAACGAAGTGAAAACACTGTTTACCATTGTCTTACTGGGCTAGCACACTCTCCATGAAAAAAAATTAGAACTCTAAATATACCAGGGACCACGAATCTACATGAAATCCTCCAAAAAAGAATTATAACTGTAGGTTGACAACTTTTTAGTACAGCAAACACGAACTTCAAGAATAAGAAAATCCCATTTTGTTTCAAAAAGAAAGGTCTATAAACAATGTATCTTCCTTGTAGTCACCTAGGGAAGGGAAACATGAATCTAACCATAATATTTGCTCTCAAGCTAAGAGCCATGCAACGTGCACAAGGAAAATTAGCATTTAAAATCCAATGGACAGATCACAGACAGCACAGTATATTGAGCAAAAATCAGGAATCGAAGATATTGAATTAATACGTCTATGAGCTGGTCATGTTGCTAGTACGTCAGGCAACCGCTGGCCATCACGATTCACAACGTGAATTCCCAGAGCCCATATGCAAAATAGTGGCTGGCAAAATATGAGATGGCGTGGCGATATAGATAAGTTCAGAAAATATTGGCTCCACAACACCAACGATCGATAGGTCTGGCGAATCGTGAGGTGAGAGAAGGTCTATGTCCGACGACGGACGTTGAAGAGATGATCATGACGGTGATACCACATACAATGATTAATGCAGCCCGTCTATTAGGCTTGAGTTACTTTCATATTTCACGTGATTTCAATCTCTTTGGCTAGATTTCGACATTTGACCGGCTTCACACACTTTTTTTTCATTTTTCACCCGGCGATCTGCTGAAACGTCGGCGTCCCGCTAATAGATTTGCTTATCTCTCTTTACGATCAATCGGTTGGGCTTTCTGACCTGGGTAAATCGAGCCGTTTGAATCTGAATTTCACACCTTGTTCCAATGTGCTTCTCCGTCTTTTCTTTCTCCTTCCCTTTTTCTTATTCTTCTCCCCTCCGTCTCCTCCTTCTTTTTCTCCTCTCGTTTACATCATCTTTTCTTCTTCTCTCCCTCTATTCACCCCCCTCCCTGTTTTCCTCCACCTTAACCATTCAGCTTCCTCGCTCTAAGCATGGTCTCTTTTACTAGAATCTGTCAACCAAGACTGTCAACATACTTTTTCTTTCAGTTTTCAGATTAGTCTACCTGGCTATGTATGTGTGTATGTATTTATGCATGTATCACGTAAACAGTTTCAACTTTTACTGTCCAGAAAATAATAGGTTTTTAAAGCCCTCCCCAATACCTTTTCAGAGGTGTGTCTACCTTTCAGTGTATGGTTGCGCTGAGTTGGTCCCTCTGTGTCCACTTTGAAATACATATTTTTAAGTGATCACCGCCCCAGTAAATGTGGGAGATGTAACATTCATTGATCACCTCCATTTTTTTTTATTGATCACCCCCAACACGGTAGCATGGCATAGTTAGATGTTAGTTACTTGACGGTCTCTATTGAGTGACGAACTCATTGATATGATTTACATTTTCGCCGATGTAGTATTATCATGAACATCAGTACATTTGGTCTCTCTCTTCTTTTTCTTTTTTATCTTTTTCTTCTTCTTTTTCTTTTTCTCCTTCTTTCTTTTTTTCCCTTTCTTTCTTTTGTTTTGATTTTCCGAATTCATATGGTCTTTGTCTTCCAACTTTTTCTTCTTAGTCTCTCTCTCTCCCTCTGTCTCTCCGACCAACTTACCTCTACAACTATTACTGCTTCATTTTTTTTCTTCACCATAACCATTGTTGTCATCCTCACCGTTTTTTTCCCTTTTAATCTCTTCCTACTATATCCTGTTCTTCTTCGGCCTTTTTTTTTCCATTCTCTTCTTCTATCTTTGGATTTTGCAGGGGGGCTGCACCACATGTCTTTTCTCATTCTTTCTCGATTCCTTTCTCTTACTCAACACTTGAACTAATACTCCGACTACTGCTGCTGTAGCTACTACTACTACTACTTCCTTCTCCTTTTTTTCTTCTTCTTCTCCTTTATCTCTTTTCTTACTATGTTTTCATTTTTCTTTACTCCTCCTTCCTTTCTTTCTTCTTTTCCATTTTTCTTGGTCTTCTTGTTATTATTTTTTTTCTTTTTTTTCTCTTCCCAATGATGACAATTCTTTCAAACTTATCTTCTACCCCTTATTGTTCCTTTTTTCTTCATGCCTTCCTTCCTTTTTTCATTCTTCATCACCATTTTCCCTTCATCGTTTTCTCCTTCATCTCTCCTCATGATGTCTCACTTTGCTTCAACGTTCCTTTCTCTGTCTCTTATTTTCTTACATCTTTTCTTCTTCTTCTTCTTCTTCTTTATATTCTTCTTCTTTTTTTCTGATGATGATAATCCTCCCACTTACCTTTTACCCGTTGTTGTATCCTTTTTTGATTTCCCCTTGCTCTTCTTTCCTTAATCTCTTTCTAAATCGTTGCTGCCCCAATAAAGACTGCCGAGACAAAGATTTCCATCTTTTTTTTTCCTCTATCATAAATTCCATTTTGTTGACCTAGGAAGTCATCTATGCAACACTGGAATAATTGAAAAGATGCTGTACTTCTTTATTCATTGTCAGAATAATTAGGACTATTATCCCTAATGAGTTGTACTTACCAAAATATATGAAATATATCAGGTTGTAACAAATGTTCGGCCTGTTTCTTTGTACCAAAAAGCATGAACAATGCAGCTGAAATGTCATCCCTATCCTATCATGATCATATAAGTAATAGACTTTCTTTTTTCTTTCAGAACAAAAGATAAGTATATCAATTGCTTTGAAAATTTCCTTATGGTCACCCCCCCCCCAAAAAAAATTACATATTCCCCACATCATTCTCCATGGATTTCCTAGAGGGCCTAATGTACGTGCTGCTCAGAAAACATCTCTAGAATTCAAGGAGAAGATGCAGTAAGTGAAGAAAGTTGCTGAGGGTGATTTCTAGCTTCGGAAACGTGGGGTTTGGTCCTGAAGAAGAGTCAGGAGAAGGCTGTCCGCGTGGACTTGATTTGGAGACGATAGTATTTTTTTTTAAATCCTATTGTTACAGTCAGGGAACTTGATGAACAAACCAATGTTTGTCATATGGCTGTTCTTTGAAGAACCTAGGAAAAGTATCAAACATTTGAAACTAGGTCCAACACGACCAGGCCATTGCAAATTGCCAGCAATGTAATGAGTTACTGTTTGCTCGGCAGCTCGTGTCACCTTCTTACCCGGGATGAGAAATGGATCCTTTTTCGCAATGTCCATCGCTGTCGCAATGATATATCTCTACCAGATGAGAGGTGACTTTCATTGAAGACAATCCAATTAAATGTTCCATGGGACATGTGAGGTATGTTCTCTGCGTAAGTTGGTAAAGCATACATATCTTAGGAGACAATTACGAAATGGAATATACGGCTGTTGACAAATTCCCTGTTCCCGCTGTATGCTTTGATTTCCTGATCCTTGCAAGTTTCAAGTCGTGACTTTATTCTTACAAATGTTTTTCATCCATTTTTCAAGTAACAAGATTGCTAACTAACTGCCTACCACAGAAAAAAAAACATTGTTTCGACTGTAATGTTGTGTATAAACAAGCCAATTGATCAGTAAGGGACACCAGTTTTGGGCAAGAAAGCTTTTCAGAAGGTCATCTTACGACTTATATCTTTATCTTGAAGGCTAAGATAATGGCTGAAACTTTATGTATTTTTGCATCGTAAAAAATGACTAAATCGGTAATTTTGCGTAGTAAAAAATGACTAGAACCGGCTAAAGCTTTTTTATTCGCCGCTAAGGTTATTGCTAAAATGTTGCCATTTCCATCGGTACTTTTGGGATCACTCTAATTATTTCTCAAAAGGGGCTGGAGAGTTTTGCATCAGCTAAATACACTGTATTTATGTATGTATGAATTTATGTGTGCGTGTCCATATGTGTATATATTTGTATTTGTACAAATCGTTCATACATACGTCCGAATGTAGCACACACACGAACTCTGAGTGTGTGTGTGTGTGTGTGTGTGTGTGTGTGTGTGTATGTCAAGTGGATTATGAAAAAAAAATTGTTATATTTAAATTAAACATCATACCAACATGTGTCGCCTCCTGGGTTAGTCAAAATAGCAATTTTAAATTAAAAATATTGAACTGTACGTTTACAGATATTGTATCCACATAATATATATATATATATATATATATATATATATATATATATATATATATATATATATCGTCCAATTCTCTCAGTTAATACAAGCCTTTCTTGCTTGTTCAACACTCTTGCTTTTAATTTTACTGAAGGTGGTTGACTTTTTTAACTGAAAAGAAAATCCATTCCTTAATTAAGCCATATTGTTGATCAGACCCAGAGCAGAATGAACATCTGTTCACTTGTGAGGAACAACAGATTTTAATTAACATTCGCTAATAAAGACAGTTTTTTTTTTCTTCTTAACTATTTTTTTCGGGGGGCCCGAATAACACGTGTTAAATGTCCTTTCATGTTAATTTATAAACCGATGCTGATTTACGACGCAGCTTTCTGGATTTTCTTCTTCTCTTTCCTTGTAAGCAACCGTAAACCATGACTGTTTCAAAAGCTTTCTTCAGTTTTTGAACCAGTTCGGCTAGCTATGTAAATATGTACGTATTTATCACGTCCACGGGTCACACCAATAGAATTAGTGGGCTGTAAATTTCGGCATTCACTCACCATTAAGTCTAAAGAAAAGATTTTTTTTTTAATTCATCCCCATATAGATTCTCACAAGGGGCTCAATTTGCAATGTAGTTTCATGCTAAACTGATCTCTTTTGTGTCCTGTATTTTTAATGAATTGTCGAGCATAAGGCAACTGAAGTCACTTATTTATTGACACTTTTGATTTCCATTTCATAATGTAAAAAGCATGCAGCCAAAAGACTTTGGTCACGTAGTGGTCCCTATTAAGTGAGTGATTCGACCGTCTTTTAATAACCGTCTTTTAATAATATATATATATATATATATATATATATATATATATTCACATGAGGACGTGGGTATTTCCGTCTATCTCTTTTCCCCTTTCTCTCCCCCCTCTCTCTCTCTCTCTCTCTCTCTCTCTCTCTCTTCTTTTCTCTATTTGGCTCATCCTAAAACTCGTATATCTATATCCATCTCCCTCTGAGACCCTTTATTTACGGAACTCTGCCTGATCAGCCATTGGCCACAAAAAGCTGAGCTTCTTTTTTCCAGAAAAAAACCTTGAGCCTAGAATTTCAAAATGCAGTGTGCATACAATAAAAAGGATCGTAAGCTAGGTTTGATGCATTTTTCATTTGGAATTGAAACTAAATATGAAGAGGTACAGGTTAACTCTTGTAGCGGACTATACATCGGGAAATAAGTAAAAGTTTTGACCAAGCTCGATGAACATACAAAGAAGGGCAACAGAAATTATCCAACAACTTGAAAATCTCCAATACCAAGGCAGACTTAAAAAGGCAAAACTAACTATACTTGAGGGAAGAAGAATGAGAGGAGACTCCATACAACATATTAAATTATAAAAGCCACACATAACATCTCGACAGGAAGGTTCTTAGCAATGGACAAAACAGGAACAACATTTATATAGTATATTGCAAAAAAAAAGTAGAAGATGAACTATCCTCTCAAAGAAAAAAAAATTGAACACACTAGTATAGCACTACTCGATTATTCTGATTACGAAAACAGTAAACAACGTCGAGAGTAGATATGACCAATACACGTCAACCGAACAAAAACACACTTGGAATAAATAACTCCAACAGAGAAAAGATACAAGAGCAAATAAGCCGATCATTTTTACTAGCCACTTTTTCAACGTGGTTAATGTAACCAAACGTGAACCGATACTCCCAAGAATTATTTGACTGTAAATCATCGCCCTCTTTGGCCCTTCAGGTTTTCTCCGATATACGAAAGCAGAAGTAAGCAAAAGTGGCGTAAGTTGAAGAAACGATTACAGTGAATTTATATCGGAAGTATTTTCATCATCATCATCATTATCATCATCATCAGTCTTTTAACATCCGTCATTGGACAAAAAACTCCCCCAGTTTCGCCAGACCTCTCTATCGTATGTATCACATCACGGTGCCAATACTTTCTGAAATTGTATAGTTCGTCTCTCCTTCAAGTATTCGGCCGACTTCTGTTGCACATGTGATCCCAGGGGATCCATGTCGTGAGTCTTGATGTCAATCGATTATCTGCAAACCATGCAACATGACCAGCCCATTGCCATTTGCGTTTCCTAATAGATTCTCTGATATCTCAGACTCCTGTTTTCTCTCTGTGCTGTATTGTGATCTCTCCATGTGAGGTTGAGCGTGCTTGCTTTTTATGTACACATTGCATGTTTCTCGGTTTGCTGGTCAGTATCTTAGTTAGTTTTTGGGACCAACAGGAGGGTGCAGTGGTTGTATACTCCTCTTTTTAGGACTAATCGGATTTTCTTGCTATTGAGGGTGGAGCTTGCTCGGCCAAAGGTTTGTTATCCTATAGTGATTATTCGTTCGATTTCTCCTTCTTTCGAGGATTTCATGGAGATTTGTTGTCTGAGGTAGATGTAGCGGCCTACATTCTCCAGTTCTGTGTTTTTGATTTTGATATGTCTGCCAATTTAAAGCAAAGAGTAATAACCACTTAAGCTACCCAAAGTTTACCTGATTCCTAAAAACATCAGTATTCAAACTGTATTCCACAAAACTCCAGGGCTCTACAATGTCCTTCCTGGAGCTTCAACAATACAAAACGACAATATCACAATACACCTGATAATTGTTTGTTTACACGAACGATTCGTTCATGGCATTCATATTTCGGATTACACACATTCGGATAATTCCATGAACAAGACAAAAATCCAATAGTTATATATATATATGTGTGTGCGTCTGTGTGAATGGGAAAGTTATTGAAAAGGTTCTTAGAAAACTCAATCATTGGAAAGGAGTCCCAGAGCAGATAAAGTTTGAATACTTCTGCTTTAGGACACATCCTCCTAAAGAATGCAAAATAAAGGTGATTCAGAGTCACTTCAAGCTATGGTAAATAGATGTTTAGATGTCGAGTGCAGTCCCCTTGGGGAGGAACTGGGCTGTGCCGCACCCTCTACTCTGGTGTTCGGTGACTCTATAACAGCTCGCTGAAAAAAAACAAGCTATTATTTGCTCTAATTGAGCAAGCAAACTTTTGAATACATACGCACATTTATGAATATGTATATATTTTACGTCGTCCCACGTGGAATGGCCGTTCATGAAAGGAAAAATAAAAACAACTCTTAGGATATAAACAGACTTGGTTTGTTCGAGGAGATAAGCTCTTTTTGCTTCAATAGTTTTTTTTTATCCATTGGACTTCAAAGATAAGAAATCATCCTCCTTGAAAATGTCTTTTGTAGATGAAGCTAACGATAGTTCAAGTACTGTCCTTTACCGCCTTTTTGTTGGAATTCTTTTTATGCTCAAGATGTTTGAATATTACTCATGGCAAAAATATTGAATCGCCATACTTTAAGGGTATCCATCAAGTTTTTCCATCAGCCATTATCATCATTCTCTTATCGTCCGTTGTTAGAACAGAATTCCCCAGGATTCACATCAACTTTCTATCGCAGGCGTCGCGGAGCCAATAGTTTCTGAACCTGCCCATTTCGTCTCGCAATCTCATATACTGCTGGTCTCGGTTGCGCATGTTATCCCTTCAGGATCCACGTTTTGAGCTGTGATGTCCCTTGGACGTCAGCCATTCTTGCAACATGACTAGTTCATTGCCATTTGTGTTTTCATGATGTCTTGTACTCCTGTTTTCCCCTAATATAATGTGCTGTCTCATGCTCTCTCCATGTGATGTCGATTCTCTCATGTACACGTTTCATGGTTCTCATTCTATGGGTCAGTCTCTTGGTTAGATCTCATGTTCCAGCTCCATGGATGAGTACTGGAGGGGGGCACTGGTATGACGCAAAACGATATTTGCTTAATTTCTGAATATACTCCAAACATACTAGATTAAGTTATTTAATCTAATGATGTATTCTTTTCAAAACAAGCGAAGGAATTGTTGGAATCACTTTGAAACACGGCCTCAACAAAACTTCTATCAGTTGAAATAGAATTGGAATAGATAGTGGAACTCTTTCAAAAAGGAAACGTGACTATGGCAAAAGATATCAATTGTCTCCAGGTAGCTGTGTGCGAAACAACAGTCAGTGTTTTTGAGAGGACTGTGAGAATTTGACTGAATTAAATGGAATTTACGTATAGAAAATCAGAAATGAAAACCACTATTAACACCTGAACAGAAGAAAACAAGGTAACAATGGTCTACGGATAAATGGTAATGGAATATGATTGACTGAATGAAAGTGATATTCAATGAAGTGTGAATGATTGAATGAAAGTGATATTTAGCTATGAATCATCGGACAATGGAATGCTCCAGCCACTTTCGTGTGGTTTTGATATAAATAAAGCATATACAGTTGACTGCCTGAAGAAAACAAGTTACTTTCCTCACTTATCTATAACATGAAGTTGTATTTCCGGTAAAAAATCAAGGAAGGAGGCAGCCATTCCCCCAAGAATCAATGCAGTGGCCCACTGGCCATTTCTCTCATTCAATCGATAAAGCATAGATGGATAAGCCATTTTTTCAGGGCGATACAGCTTCCTGTAACAGAGTACAGTGCGTTGAAGTTTTTCTAAGCTTATAATAAATGTATGTCTCTATTGTCCTACACCCTTTGTTGAGGATACGAATATCAACTCAATGATATGGTCAACAATTTGTCTCAATCCAACTGGAAATTCATGGTTGAAAACTTTTTTTTAAAAATTTGTCCATGACAAGGCTCCATTTCTGCAAAGCTGAATTGTCAACCGCTCAAAGAGAAAGCTGAAACTAGCTAGATGGAGAATACTTTTTTTTCATTCTTGGAATCTATGCCTCAATGAAACCAGTTCATTGTAAAAGCTCATTGTAAAAGCTCAAAATGTTCCTAATTATTCGAATATCTGAACCTTGTAGAGCTTTCAAAGAAGTAGAGGACAAGGTCAAAATGATCAGGGTAGAAAATGAGTGACAGGAGAAAGTAGACCACTACATCTACCGCTCAAAGAGAAAGCTGAAACCAGCTTGATGGAGAATATTTTTTTTTCATTCTTGGAATCTATGCCTCAATGAAACCAGCTCATTGTAAAAGCTCAAGGAGGAATAGCAAAGTACTAATCGTTATTTATTTTGTTGATGATTCCACAATTTCCTCCTCTGCATTGAATAATTTCACGTTTTTTCTACTTGATCCGAAAAAGATGTTCCTAATAATTCAAATATCTGAACCTTGTTTGTTTGATGTATATCTCTTGTAGCCAAATGTTTGTCAAGTAAACAAAAGTTCAAAGATGTAGAGGACAAGGTCAAAATGATCAGTGTAGAAAATTAGTGGCAGGAGAAAGTAGACCACTACATCTACCAAAGACAAGGATTTCTGTGAACTCCTCCCAAGAAGGAGAAATCAAGCATAAAATCAATCTAGCTTGGCAATATTTTGGTAGAGCCAGCTCGACATTCAAAAACAAGAAAATCCCATCGATTCTAAAAAAAAGGTATACAACCAATGCATCCTTCCGATAGTCACCCATGGAGCTGTAGCATTGAGCTTTACCAAAAGATTGACCCTCAAGCTGAGAACAATGCAACAAGAGAGAATCATGCTCATCCTCGCCTGGAGACAGTACAGTATAGTAGAGGGGAGACAGGGGTCGGAGATATCCTATACACTGTAAGAATGCTAAGATTGTAATGGGCGGGCTATGTTGCAAGAATGTCAGACAACTGCTAGACATCCTGACTCACGACATGGATCCCCGTAGATCATGTGCTAAAATACAACGGACAAGATGTGAGATGGCGTGACAAACTAAACATCTTCTGAAAGTTATAGTTCCGC